>WSYH01002132.1:50000-95485 GCA_036426205.1 Ascaphus truei | reverse complement strand
ACACACACACATGATGAACCAATATACAAATAAATGTAGAAGGGTTATCAAAACCATACTGTACTACAAATAACACTTCTCCATACAGACACACTACATTACAATGAATTTCCTTTAATAATCCTAACTGATCTTACAATCTAAATCATCAAATGCCAATGCAAGCAAAATACAAATACCTCCAAACAAGTAAACTGTTTTAACCAATCAAGTAAACAAAAATCAATTAGCAATCATTATTTACATCCCTAAACAATTGACAGTCCATCCCGAACAATGAAACAATTAACTAATTCACGCCTGGAGCAGAACAATTTAGCATGTGAAAAAATATAAGTACCAACCAGAATACAAACTTTAAAACCAAGGATAACCCTGAACACAAGCACACAACACAATATCAACAATTACATCTATCTAATTTTAAAATACTTTAAACACACAATAAAGCATAGCAGCATAGACAAATTAATTTAAAACACATCAAATCAAGCTTTTAAAACAACATCATTTCTTACCCTGTATGTATATATCTCTCTAGACACACATACATACAGTGGCAAGAAATGATATACCACAAAATAAAAATACACATGTTAAAAAAGCTTTTAAAAAAATTAACAAGTTAAATAAAATACATTTCTTTAGTTCACTTACCATTACTTGGCCCCACCGACTCCCGTTGCGCACCTTACTCACGAACCAATCCACCAGGCACAGGAACCCATAAAATAATAAACCATAAAAAAATAAACATTACACTAAAAATCCAAATCAATCCACGGGTCTTCTATTTGTAATCCATCTTCATCTGTATTCTTCTTTCTTCTATCTTCTTACGAGCGGGGTTTTCTACCCGTCTTCGGCCACGCCCATGCCTTCTTCTTCTGTAGGAGGTCCTTCCTCTTCGGCGTCTGGCTTCAAAATGAGACGACATAGGCTTTTAAAGGCCTATGACGTCACATTTTCGTCATATGGTTCCCACGGCCCTGATTGGGCCGTGAAAACCATGTGTTTTGGCCGATAAAAATAAAAATGATGACGTCACGTAAAGGCAATGAAAGCACAGCCAATCAGAATGGCTTTGCTTCAATTGCCTTTAAGATGACGTCATTAAAAGAAACATGGCCGGCCTCACATGGTACGGTAGCCAATCAGAGCGTGGGAACTCCATCCCTACTCTGATTGGCTCTAGTATACCATGTGACAGAGGCTTGGGAGAAAGGATGTGACGTCATTGAAAGCTTGTCACATGGTACTAGAGCCAATCAGAGCGTGCCTTTATAATTCATGAATTTATGCCATCTGGCGGACACGCAAAGCATTGCAGCCTATTAAATCCTGAACCATTATCAATTAACACATCAACCGCGCGTCAGTCGGGCATGATCCGTGGCTGGGAACGTGGCATGCTCCGGGTGAACAGCGTTGCATTCCAGGAACAAGCCAGGGACAAACCAGTGATTTGTTAGAATAAAGTCTGCCGCAGCAGTACCTAGTCAGGGATCTGATCTAGAGAGAGAGAGATTCAAGAATAATGCATATGCTGCTAAAGAGAATGTAAAGCCTGCCAATCTCTATCCTGGAGCTGACTGCTAATAAATACAGAAAAGGCATGCTGTGTGTGAGTTCCTGTCTCTGTGATGAAGGAGTGTCAGTGGGGGTCCATCCCCTGAATATCCACAGGGGATCCTTGCTGGCTGGAGGCACTGCACCAGAGGAACACCAAGGTAACCTGTCCCTCCTTCCCTCCTGTTCCCTGTCCTGGCTCTCCCCACACCATCGCGGAGCCCTCAGCCCTCCTGTTTACTAGCAGGTTACAGCCCAACCATCTATGCAGTTGCCAGAAAGGAGAGTACCCCCCAATCTCCCTTAGGGGGGAGGGTATACAAAGGGTTACATTTGGAGGCACTGCTGAGATTAACTGCTCCCCAGGACTGAAGTTTTACACTGTCATGCGCTCAGGCATGACGCTGGGTAAATACAACACCAGATGGTGTGAGTGACTGTCAAGGGAACAGCAAAACGGAGATTGGGGAAGGGACCACCATGTAGTCGGGGCTCAGGGGCAGCAAGCTTACCCCAGTCAGCTCTTCCGTCCTATGTCCTGCTTCTCCTTGATTTATGTTCCCGCAGCGTGCATCCGGCAGAAGAAGCATGCAAAGGTGAAGGGAAGTGTCGAGTGCCACAGCAGACAGTGAAATTTGACTCCAACTCCGGTAATGGTACAAACAGGCTTTATTAAGAAAAAACACACACTAAAAACAGCAGGCTACAACACAGCCTCCTCCTCAACGCGTTTCACGCTGTGGTAGCGCTTCGTCTGGGAGTGGGGGAAGTGACTGCAGACCAGACATTTAAAATACAAAAGCCCGCAAACCGGGGCTGATTAACCTGCATCAGCTGTGTATCTCATAGAAAAAACAATATGTATGCGCCAGCAAACAGATGGTTAACTTACGCTTGCAACCTGTATACCTATATACACAAAGGTATAATCATTGTAATTTTACACATACCTAATACATATTGAATGTGTATGGTACACATGATATATAGAGATATCCAAACAGCAACAAATGATGCATGGGGATTAAATATAAAGAAATGATACAGTAACGCTTCTAAATGGCAGCAAGTGTGTTGCAATATGGACATGAAACCAAAAACTAATCTTAGACTAAATGACCAAAGCAAATAAATGGTAACATAGTGCACAAGAATTGAAGGTAGATCCATAAGTACATAAAGCAAAGAAACTGAAAAGGAAAAAAGGAAAAAGAAAAAAGGGTGACAAGGGAAAGGTCAAAGAGGGAGGGGTAAGGGGGGGAAGGGGGGGAGGGGGAGAGGGAAAGCAAGGGAAGAAAAGATAAAGAGAAAAACGCAATAATAACTACATGAAAATGACTATAGGGGCACAGATTGGAATCAATAAGATATGCAGTATTAAATTAAAACTGCAAACCTATATAATGCAAAGTACATCTAATGACAGGGTGCAAACATTCACAAGAAACATCTTAGATCCCAATGAACATTCAGTCCGTTAGGTTGCAGCGTATTCAATGTAAATATCCAATGTGCTTCCCGCTGGTGCAGGATTTTAACCCTATCTCCCCCATGGGCAGGCAGGGCAACCTGTTCTAGTGCAATACATTGGAGTGATACTGCTGAACCTAAAGGACATGAATTGAAATGGTGTTACATATCTTTATTGCGGATCAACCTAAGGTGCTCTAGAATCCTAATCCTGAGCACCCAACTTGTTAGACTGACATATTGTTTAGAACATCGGCATGTCAATAGGTATACCACAAAATCAGATTGGCATGAGAGATAGGATTGAATCTTGAATTTGCGTGTGCCATCTATGTTAGAAAAGTGTGTAGCTTTAACCATATTGGGACAAATTTTGCACCGTCCACATCTGTATGAACCGATTCATTTTGGAAAAAGAGACATTGCAGAGTTAATGGGTTTGAGCATGCTAGGTGACTGTGTGTTACCCAATGTAGGGGCCTTGCGAAACACAACTCGTGGACCTGTACTCAAAATTTTACGCATCAGAGGATCTAAAGTCAGAGTGCCCCAATGTTTATTAATGATGGATTTAATAGCTAGGGCATGTTCACTGAATCCTGTAATGAAAAAGGGAACGTCTGGATTATCGACCAATTTATGCTGTCGGGTCTTTTGAATTCATGGCAATCAAAGATTCTCTATCTGTATGTAAAGCCACTTCAAAAGCCCTAGTGAGATCACCATGCGGATAACCCTTGGCTAAAAAACATTCCTTCATATCTTCAGCCCTCTGAACAAAGTCCTCCACGGAGGGACAATTCCGGCGTAATCGCAGGAACTGCCCCCATGGGATACCTCTAATCAGGGTAACTGTCAGCATGTAGCAAAGAATTCCTGGCATTGTTTTTACGGAATATATCCGATTGACTGCGTTTGAAATTATACACATACAAATTGAGATCTAAAAATTGAATGTGGCTCTAGTAGACCATATGACAGAGGCCTTGGGGAGAATGGATGTGATGTCATCCAAAGGCTGTCACATGGTACGCTAGCCAATCAGAGTTGGGATGTAGTTCCCATACCATGTGACTCCGGCCATCTTTCTTTTGATGATGTCATCTTAAAGGCAAATGAAGCACAGCCATTCTGATTGGTTGGCGTAATTTCCTTTCAATGACGTCATCAATTTTTTTTTTTTTTTACAAAATCACATGGTTTTCCATATGGGATGAAAATGTGACATCATAGGCCTATAAAAGCCTATGTTGTCTCATTTTTAAGCCAGACGCCGAGGAGGGAAGATCTCCGGAAGAAGAAGAGGACTAGGGCGTAGCAGAAGAAGATAAGAAGACCCCGGAAGAAGACAGAAGAACACAGATGAAGACCCCTGGTATGGATTACAAATAGAAGAAAGAAGACACAGACACATGGATTGTAATAGTTTTTTTATTTTATGGTTGTGGATTGGTTCGAGAGTATGCAGTGCGCCGGGAGTCAGTGAGTGGGTCATCTAATGGTAAGTAAACCAAAGAAGTTTTATTTTTTTAACTTTTACATGTTTTTTTTATTTATTTTTTATGTGATAGCATTTTTTTTTATAATTTCTTGCCACTGTATGTATGTATGTATGTCTAGATCGATATACTGTAGTGCCGACGGTTATTCTAAAACAAACCAGTGGCAATCACCAACAAAACCCAGGTACATGCTAGGTACATGCTGCAAAGTTTCAGTGACATTTCTGCAGAGTCTAATGGCCCATCTGATTAACGGCAGGGGTCCCTGGCAGTCCCATTTAAACTGAATGGGACTGCCAGGGACCCCTGCTGTGTTAATCCGATGGGCCATTAGTCTCTGCAGAAATGTCACTGAAATGTTGCAACATGTACCCATCATGTACCTGGCTAGTTTAAGACAAGTTTAAGGCAAGTTTTAGAATAATTGTTGGCTCGTCTGTACATACAGGGTAAGAAATGATTGTTTTGGAAAGGCTTGTTTTGATGTATTTCAAATGTATTTTGCTGCTATGCTTACAAATGTGTGTGTAATGTAATTTTTATTTAGATAGATGTAATTTTTGGTGGTGTTTCAAGTACTTTATTTCAAGGTGTGGCTTGCTTTTTAATAGTGGATTATTTGTGGTAGTTATATTTTGGCTGATGGTAACTTTTTTATGAATGGTTTGGTTAAACAATTTGAATAGTTAATTGTGTAATTGAATTGGATTGTAATTGATTTGGGATTTGATTAATTGATGGTAATTTATTTCTGTTTACTTGCTTTGTTTAAATGGTATACTTGTTTTGCTGGCATTGTATCTTGTTTGGAATAGTTTATTTTATTTTTAACATTGATTGGCATAGTGTACATGATGCACAGATTATTTGCATCATGTATACACTGTACAAATCAATGTTTTTATTGCCATTTTTTAGATATTGAATGGGAGATGAGAATTATTTTCTTTTGAAATGTTCATTTTAATGTGGCGATATAATTTTTAATTTTGATATGCAATGTGATGTATTGATTTGGAGAATTGGTATTTTTATTTGTGCATGTTTTGGTAATCCTTAAACATTTCTTTGTGTATTGGTTAATCATGTGTGTATGTATATATATATATATATATATATATATATAAAAGAAAGAAAGAAAAAACAGGCGCACACCTAGTGCATTAACGTAATAACAAATATATTAAAGGAACATAAAATCAAACAAAAGCCCACTCACAAGAGTTCTGCAAATATAAGCATTCATGAGATTGGCTCTCATGTGCCAGCACCACGGTCCTCTCAGTCCGGCTCGAAGCAGCCGCGTTCTCCCGTGACCCTCCTTCGTGGAGCCAGATGTAGATTGCCTCCTAATAGGTGCATGGCAAAAGGAGTCCCTCCGGGAGCCAGAGCTGTAGATCTTTTGTGCCGGTAGCAGGGTCGTGGAAGAAACAGGAGCCTTACGTCTCACGTCCAGTAGCCAGCAAAGTTCATGGCAAATGACGTCCGCAATCAGACCACGCCCTACGCGTTTCGTCATCGATGATGACTTCATCAGGGGATACCCACTAGACACCCCTTCACAATATTTATAGGGAAGCATTTGCATTAATTGATTAATTAGTTAAACACATAATTCGAAAATTGGATAATGCTAGTACAATTCATATAAAGTTATGAGGACCCGGCTGACTTGTCCACAGAGCGATGTTGAAATGGGATAGGTATGGGTGAATATAATCCAATTAAATTAGAGAAGATATACCCAACATGTCTCTTCAATCAGCAATTGTATTTAACAATTTACAATTGAACTCTTTTGATGTTTAATTTATCATGAATAAACAATGGGGATATTTAATAGAAAAAACATTCATAAATGAATGCTATGATTAGAGAGGAATTGGGAAGGGAGAAGGGGATGAAATGTATGTTATATACCTAAATTACTGCAATATATATAAATTGCAATAGGTGTGTTATATTTACCAATTTGTCTCTGACATGTTAGGGTATATAATTTATCAAGAACTGGAGAAAAACAATATATAATATACAATTCTATCTAGGTAAGTGTTACACCAATGTATTATTTATATAAAAGAACAACCAATTTTAATGGTCGCGTCCCCCATATATAAACCTTATTTGTCTATAAATAGATAATGACTCAACAACCTACCAAATGACAGTGTGATTACCTGGTTGAATGATTCCAAGGAGGAGCCAGAGAAGCAACTGATGGATTAGAAGCAAGAACAGAAGAAAAAGACAACTTGCTTCGCTGTTGCTGGATGTATTTGTTTATATGATGTGTAATGTATTGTGATGTGTTTAATAATAAAGTTATATTAATATAAATCTATATATGTGTGATGTGAATGAGTGATGTGTTGGATCCAGCAACAGCGAAGCAAGTTGTGTTTTTCTTCTGTTCTTGCTTCTAATCCATCAGTTGCTTCTCTGGTTCTAGTTTTTTATATTTTTAATTTCAATGTAATCTACTTGTTTCCCTTTTGAGATTTCAAGTCTATATCATTGGTTAATAACGCATATCACACTGCCCCACTAGGCATAGTCACTTTAAGTCTATTAGTTCTGCACTATCACCAGCTTTAATTCAGGGTTAATTATAGGCGCTACTTCATTGTTTTTGTTTTTTGTTCCATATATATATCTATATCTCTCTCTATATATACAAATAGGTTTTACCAGATTGGAGTCCGGAAAAAACGAGACAGCACACAGTCTAATAAGTCCAGTAGAACTATATTCAGTTTAACATGGCACCACATCCAACGTTTCGATCATCTAAACGTGACCTTGCTCAGGGACGTGCAATAAGTGAATGCTAATGAACCCCCTTATATACCCACACCAATCAAAAATAAAACAAACTCACCCGTGTAAGGGCAAGAATGCCCGCGAAACCGCGCCGCTGTGACCCGCAGGTATGTGCTGGAACGCATCGCCATCTTGAATTTAATAATTAGGCTTCTCGTGAGTAACTATGGTGGCCTGTACAGCGCATAGAGCTAATCTAGTGGCGGTTCGCGCATGCGCGAACCTCACAATGCCCCGCGATGGATGCAGAAGGCTGCGTATAGAAATCCCTATGTCCCTGCGTCTATCCCCATAGCGCGCATAAGCGCGCATGCGCATAGATTTAACCCGAAGAGTATCTATGTCAACATGACACTGCGCATACCTGATCAAAGAAAAAGGGCTAGTGATAACTGGGTCAGCACTATAGAGGCTCTGTCATGTTGTTACAGCACATGCATTATTAGAAAATGTAAATACACTCATGATTAGAAGAGAGTGGATTATATGATGTTGTAAACCTAAATTTTACCTACGATGGCATGCTCCAACATATTACCCACGTGACCAAAAAGTAACATTAAAAAATATGTGTACCATATTAAAGTGAAATGTTGTAACTGCTCAACTATAATAAATACTATAATTACATTGACCAAAAAAAGTCTAAAATCGGCAAAGTGATACAATATAAAGTCAAAACATTCTATTTCAAAATAGATGGACCACAAGGCATAAGAAGTGTTAGTCTAACATGTGACAATCTAATAGACATGAGTAGATCCTACTGGAGCAACGATCAAAGTCGGACTCCATCAACTAACTCCGTCCTAGAACAACATATCGCTGACATGTGAAAACAACATGTTAGACATACCACAATATCAAATGCACCATAATGTTACACGTATCAAAATCCCGAAGTGGAGCAATGTCAACAAACTCAGTGCAAAAACCATCACCCAGGAGTGACCACGTGAGGATAACATAACAAGGGCCACACAATGAAATAACACAAAAAAGAAAAAAGAAAAAAATACTGATACAGAAAAAAAAAAATTTTCATCAACCACAAATATCAGATATTAATAAAGAGTTCATTACAAAAAACACCCTAGAGAAAAATCTTCATTCAGGCCAAAAGGTGCCATTGTCCTCAGCTCAAAGATATGCCTCGCTTCACTTTGCAGTAGAAGTCTATTCCTATCGCCCCCTCGTGCGGGTGCTTGGATCTGCATGATGGGCATGCACCTAAATGTTGCCAAAGAATGTTTGAAGTCCCTAAAATGTTTGGCAACAGGAGGCATTTAAACTCCGAATCATTGGCATCTGTTGAGCTTTTCGAATTGTGGAACGATGTATAGCAATGCGCTCTTTAAGCATCCGCACTGTTTTCCCAATATAGAGTAAACCACATGGGCATTTTATCAGATATATAACAAATTTTGATTCACAATTCAGATGCTGGTGAATTTTGATTTTGATACCACTATGTGGATGGCAATAGAAAGGCCCCACCTGCATATATTGGCAATTTGTGCACCCCTTGCACCTGTATGCACCCGGCTTTTGAATTAGCCATGTTTTGTCCTTGCTGTATTTATCAGTTGGATCTGCTTGCGTGATCATGTCCCCAATGGATGGACCACGCCGGAAACAAAAAAGGGGTGGTTCACAAAAGTTTTGGCCTATCCTATCATCATTCGTTAGAACGTGCCAATTATCTCTGATACTGCGTTGAATGCATGGAGATGCAGTGCTAAATGTACTAATAACATTGAATCTTGCATTGGTTGTTTGCTCTCCTTGATTATCGCTCTCGCGATTTGTGTCTTCTTTTGAAATCACACGGTCAAGGGCATGTTTAACATTGACAGGGCTATATCCCCGCTCAAGGAACCTGTTCGCCATGTTGATGAGAGCTGATTCCATCTCATCCGGATCACTAGTGATTCGTTTGACTCTCAATAACTGTGAATAAGGAAGACCTTTTTTCAATGGAGCCGGGTGATGGCTAGTTGCATAAAGTAACGTGTTCTTGTCAGTTATTTTTTGATATAGCCTTGTAGCCAATTTACCACCTGCTTTATACACCATAGTGTCCAAAAATGGTATCTCAAGTTCGCTATAACATAACGTAAAACGTATTTTCGATGGAATGCTGTTCAGATGGTTCACAAAATCGTGTAGTTCTATTATAGTACCACTCCAAACAATGAAAATATCGTCAATGTAGCGTAAAAACTTTCTGATGTATTGTGCATTGGGCGCATCACATAAAATGTGGGTTTGCTCATACATATCCATGTATAAGTTGGCGTATGATGGTGCCATGTTTGAGCCCATGGCTGTCCCACTTAGCTGTAGATAGTACGATCTCTCAAACCTGAAGAAGTTTTTATTCAAAATGACTTCTATCAGGAGTAGTAGGAATTCAGACGGGGGGCCGGTCAGTGAAGTTCTTGTGATCAGCTTGCTCCGGATAGCATCCAAGCCCTCTTTGTGCGGGATGTTCGTGTATAGACTTGCTACATCAAGGGTAGCCAATACACACCCGGATGGATCAAATGGTAGATTGTTGATATGCTCCATGAAATTAGTAGTGTCCTTGACATATGTAGCCATACCTGCCACTAACGGTTGTAAATAAAAGTCAACGTATTGCGAGATCGGATGGCACAGGGACGCCCGAGCCGAGATAATTGGTCGTCCTGGCGGGTGTGTTGCAGACTTGTGAATCTTTGGGATCGTGTACATAACAGGCATCTTTGGATGTTGATGGGTGAAGAATCTGCCAGTATCTTCCGAAATCCACCCGTTGGATATACCCAATTGTATTATTGGATCAATCTCTGCCTTGAAAGCCACGGTGGGATCTCTGACCAACTGCTTGTACGTTTCAGTGTCTGCCAGTTGTCGCAAAACCTCTTCTTTGTAGTAAAGGTAATCCAAGATGACGATTCCTCCGCCCTTGTCGGCGGCACGGATGATGATACTTTTGTTGTTTCTCAAGGTTTTGACAGCCTGTCTCTCCCCATTTGTCAAATTGTAGAAGCTGGTTTTTTGCGTCTTTATCTTGCTTCTAGTAGCTTTTCCTAGCAGATTCATAAAAGTCGCAATACTATGATTAGACACTTGTGGATCAAACGTACTTCTTGGCTTTAAGCAGGATCTCACTGGTTCAGGCACAGGGGTCGCATCTGGTCTTGAAAAGAAATCTTTAAGCTTCAGATGTCTGTTCAGCTTAAAGAGGTCCACTTCCCACTTGAATGGGTCCTGTTTGTAAGTTGGCACAAAGCCCAGACCTTTGTGTAAAACACTTGTTTCAGCCAACGAGAGGACATGGTTGGAAAGGTTAAAGATTACCGTTTCCTGGGTTGTTGTTTTGAACCTCTCCCCCTGTTCGGGTTGCACTCCGGATATCGCCGTCTTTCGGCCTCCTCGCCTGGTTTTCCTCCTGCATCTCCGGGTCCCAGTGGCGGTTTGGCTCTCCCATCTGGAGCTTGGCCTAAAAAAGATGGTTCTGCGGACATATTATCAGTAGTAGTGTCCGTGGCATCTGAAAAGTCCGTGTCACTTGTATTATACCCGGACTTTCTATATGCCCCACGTCTCCGGCGGGACTGACCCCTCTGCTGTCCCTGTGCACCTGTGGGTAGATCACTCAACCCCAGCAACCATCTGTACACTTTACGATCTTTATAATCCGATTCAACAGTTTTTAGTTTCTCTCTCTTGTATCTGATGAGGTTGTTTCTATATGTATCTATGGAGGACTGTATTTTGTCCGTCCAATTGGTAGAAGTATCAGTCTCTAAAGTTGTTCCGTGCTTGGAGTAAATTACCTCTATCTCTTTTCTGATCTTAACAATTTCTTTACTTGATTGATCAATAACTAATATGACCAAATCAAATGCACATTTGTTTAATATCGCAATCCATCTTTTACAGAACTCTGGATCTGTTCTCCCTATGGTAGGCTGATTTTTTATCCTAAACCCACGGGGTAGCAATCTCTCCTTATGGTAATGCGATAGCGTTACTCCGTGTAGATAGTAATCAACTTCCCTTTTCTTTAGTTTAATCAGGTCATTGTACACGTCAGTCGCTTTCTCGGGTCCCAATACAGATTCAAAAGATTCTGTGTAACGGATTTTAGAAATCTCAGCCTCGCTGAAGCTAGCTGACTCAGAGATAGCCGAAAATACCCCAAAGGTGTCCGCAAACTCTTCCATGTTATTTCCTTATGTGTATAAAACCAACATTCATTTAAAATATGGCAATTATTGGAGAAAAAATCCACAGAATGGGCCAAAAACCGTGGACCAAACAATTAAACCCCTCGCAGGGAACTTTGAAGTATTGTGACTGGCAGGTGCCCAACTCGTATAGTTACACATGAAAAAATCACATTCAGTTGGCACACTGTAAACAACAGAAAAAATGCTGATGCTTGTCCCATATGCACATGTATACAAATAGGTTTTACCAGATTGGAGTCCGGAAAAAACGAGACAGCACACAGTCTAGTAAGTCCAGTAGAACTATATTCAGTTTAACATGGCACCACATCCAACGTTTCGATCATCTAAACGTGACCTTCCTCAGGGATGTGCAATAAGTGAATGCTAATGAACCCCCTTATATACCCACACCAATCAAAAATAAAACAAACTCACCCGTGTAAGGGCAAGAACGCCCGCGAAACCGCGCCGCTGTGACCCGCAGGCATGTGCTGGAACGCATCGCCATCTTGAATTTAATAATTAGGCTTCTCGTGAGTAACTATGGTGGCCTGTACAGCGCATAGAGCTAATCTAGTGGCGGTTCGCGCATGCGCGAACCTCACAATGCCCCGCGATGGATGCAGAAGGCTGCGCATAGAAATCCCTATGTCCCTGCGTCTATCCCCATAGCGCGCATAAGCAAAGATTTAACCCGAAGAGTATCTATGTCAACATGACACTGCGCATACCTGGTCAAAGAAAAAGGGCTAGTGATAACTGGGGCAGCACTATAGAGGCTCTGTCATGTTGTTACAGCACATGCATCTCTCTGTCTCTCTCTCTCTCTCTCTCTCTCTCTCTCTCTCTCTCTCTCTATATATATATATATAAAAATAAAAAACAAACAAAAAATAGGCGCACTCATAGTTAGTTTAATTAGTAAGGTTATAAATTTATATGGGACTGGAATTAAAATATGAACTGCGCACTCACAAACGGATCAAGTAAAATCGCCTGTATGAGATAATAACTCAATCGCCAACAACTGCAGCAGGAACCCAGCTGAACCTCCGGTGTAGACCAGTGTCCCGTCTCTGTGCAGGGGGGGGCCTGATGATCACGGCGAACACTCCGTGTATCGGAAGTAGGATGCGCACGCCCCTCTGCTGTTCAGACGCTCATCTCACCACAGGGAACTTCCGGATCAGCTGTGTCGCTCCCACCACAGTAAGCGTTGCAGTAATAGTCCGCCCAGATGATAATAGGGCATATTATTTGGAGTACATTTATTGTACATCACGCATTGAACTGTTAGCACTACGTGCAAACGGAGTCGCCTATCCCTGTGTCATCTGGGCGGACTATTACTGTTCCCTGTGGTGAGATGAGCGGGCACGTCGGGTCTTGGACGCTATAAAGATGGCAACGACACTGGCACCCGATGCCCCATACCGGGGCCTGTACCTCGGGAAGCAGGGGGTCCCTGAGGTTGAAATCAATGCGGTTCAGCTCAGGGGACCCCCTGCTCCCGTACACTATTATTAAACATACATTAATGCTGCTTCATTACCATAGCGGATAGCTGCTACGGTAATGAATTATTGTTTATTGATATGTGTGTTTTACTCATAGTGTAAATGTGCAGGGGGTCTCCGGAGCTGAACAGCTTTGGTTTTAGGTCCGGGGACCCCCTGCTTTCCAAGATACAGACCCCTTTTCGGCGCTTACTGCATCGAGCCCTAAGTTAGTGAAGTCTCATGGAAAAAATATGCATATGGAACAAACAACAATTTAAATTTCAACTTTTGATATACTGCATGACTTGCCAGAGTGCACCACAACACCAACACAGAAATCACATTTAATAAATGTTGTCGCAAACATTCAAAAATTACAGTGGTTCATAGGTAATAACTACCCTTGGCAGTGAAAATGAGATTTCCGGGAAATATATACAGTAATTGTGGGGAAAGACAAACTAACTATGTCTGCAATTCTTTGTGTGTGCACTTTAGAAAATATATACTTTTGTGAGTAATTTTACTCTATGTTCTGGGAATTTTTTGTCTTGCCGAGGATGTAGAGATATGAAATATTGTAAGTGTACATTTTATTTTTTATTCGGGTAGCTACATAATTGTGATGTAATAGGTATTTTCTACATGTGTATCTTATGAAATGGGTAATATATATTTTCTTTTTTATAAAACTCTCGAGCACCCACGTTGGGCACCAATTGTAATGGGTGGTCACACCTTTTCTCTCAGAATGGTCTGCTCCCCTTGTCATGTCAGAATGCAAAGCTTATATTTTGTCTGTATACATCATATTTCTGTTGTGAAGCAGAATATGCTAATTCCTAATTCCTATCTTGCAGAAATATTTCTATAGAATCAACTCTTATGCCTCATTCCAGCAAATAAATCTAGTTTCTGTTCCCTAATCAGTCAGTTAGATTTCTCAATCCTTACACGCTGATCAAAGACAAAAACACCTGCACCATAAAACATGACAACATCACGTTATATTGTATTATATGATAAGCAAAATAATACTGAGTAATGGATATACTCATAGCTGTACTAAAATTATATAATTTTATTTATGTATATATGTCTGTATATGTAGGTATATTTGCTATATAAACCTAGGTCCATTACAACCAGGCTCTCAAATAAAGGTTAAGCCCATTTTGGTTACCCCTGATCCGTGTATAAGGGTCCAAGATAGTTAGCCCTTGGGCCCAGTAACATTGTAAATTTCCAATGTATGACATGTAATAAAAGTATTTTATGTGCTTTTCCCTTTCCGGGCATGCCAGCGAGCAGGGATTGCTAGGGATTGCTAGGGTATGAGTTTTCAAGGGAGGTTTTGCAGAGAAATTGGTGACAGAATGTACAGTAGAGTCAATGTTTATTCTAACATTTGCCGTAAACTAGCCGGGTTACATTCTGGGTATGTGCTGGGTATGTGCTGGGTATGTTCTGGGCTAGTTTGAGGCACGTTTAAGGCATTTCTGCATTGACTAACGACCCATAGGATTAACACAGCAGGGATCCCTGGCAGTCCAATTCAGTTTGAATGGGACTGCTAAGGGACCCCCGCTGTTAATCTGATAGGCCATTAATCAATGCAGAAATGCTGGGGCTAGTTTAAGGAAAGTTTAAGGCATGTATTCAGAATGTACCTGGGTGTTTCCTGGGTTTTTTGGGGAATTGCCACTGGTTTTTGTTCGAATAAGAGTTGCCTCTACTGTACTGTACTTGGAGGTTGGGATCCGGAGTTACCGGTTCCCCCATAAATATACCCGGGAATCATGTAGGCACATTGTCCCGGCAATCTCTCCCCTTGAAAACACAAGTGCGACTCACCACTGCTTCAGCATAGCCCAGAAAGGAGAATGAGGCACAGGGATGAATATGTATCCCTGTAGCTGAGGGAATCCCTTTGTTAAGGAGGATACTCCAGCTGTGCCAAGGTAACCCTGAACCAGTGTAGGGTTTGTGGGTGCCCCAAGTGTATATAAAGTTGAGGGGGGACTCTGAGAGTCCAGTATGAGTCCAAAGATAGTGTACGGGGAATAAGGCAGCTAAGAATAAAAGTACAACATATTTTCTTATTCTGTTCCCTATACCCAGAGACACAGAAGTATATTAAAACATGTACCTTTGTGTATTAAAATATAATGTATTAATGTAATGTGCTTTTACATTCGGAACCCATGTCCAGACAGGCTGCCCGAACTAAGCCATATGCACTGGACATTAGAGTTCAAAGAAGCCAGAGGATGCCAGAGGTGTCAAATGCATTTGGGCAGCAGGGAAAGGTGGAGTACCAGGTCCGGAGATCAATGGCAGTTGTCCGGACTGTCACTTACTCTGCCAGACCTGGTGGAACCTGTCCCAGCAGGTGGCATTGAGATAGCCAGGTACGAAGGTAGAAAACTTGCGCATGCTCCTTGTAAATTTCAGATTTCCCACTGACCTGGCTTTTCTAGCTGACTTGGCTCTGATTGGAATTACTGGGAATTTTCCCACACGATGAGTGGCTGCTGCATTTTGTGAATGAAACTCAGAATACTATAAAGAACCTATGTGCCAATAATATTAGAGTTCTCCGGTAGAAAGAGCGCGGGCGGGCTTTTCAAAGTTGCTCTTGCGTGAATAGCAGAGCAACCGGCTTCGATTTCAAGCCTGAAAAGCCTGCCTGCCAGAAACTGTCCCGATTTTTGCGCTAAAGTTGTCAAAATTGAACGCAGCGGACGCGGCTGGGATTTTATGCCAATTTTAATTCCAGAGGATTGGTGGTATCTGGCGTTCAAGATAGTCCATGTTCTCAGAAGAGAAGGGAGTGGTGGAGTGTGGAACTTCACGCCAATTTGGGAACCAGGAGATTCTGGGCTAAGTCCTGGTCAGGGTAAAACTCTTTTTTAGAGTTCCCTGCACCTAGGAAAGTTTAGTTTTTGACCCCAGACTCCCAGTAAGTGTGTTTTTTTTTGTCTGTATTTTGTGTTCCATTGTGTAAGTGTAAGGGAATTTGTGCAAATAAACTTCAATTTATTTTATTACCTTGTTTTACTCAATGAATGATCCTGGTAAAAAGGTGTAAATTTCCTGGTCTTCCGTGACAATAATACATTTCAAGACAACTTGGTACAGTACATCATATTACAATGGTTACAATTCAACAATGCAGAATTTTCTATAGACCACTCCAATTCTTTACTTCATTAACAATCAGATGTAGTTTTTGTATCTTCCCCTTTTTATTTTCTAATGTACCTTTAATTGAGGTTCTCTGTCGGAGGCTAACCCCCTCGAACATTGGGGCCAACCTCTACCGTCCTATTGCTGTGTTAGCTGACCTGGTACAACTCTAAAATTCTAAAATCTACTTCTAACTTAACTTATTTTGTTTGACTGATTTTGTGAGGCAACTGCAAGTCTCATTTAACATATTTCCCAGAGACTCTTTATTCTTGGTGTGACTGAAATTAGGACTTGGTTCTAAACTTTTAGGGGGTGGGAGTGATCACAAAACCATACTAATTGAGTGGAATAAATGAATCAGGTAATCGTGTAGTGGGTGCAAACTGTGAACTGATAAAGTGAATCAGAAAAAAGAGGAGGGGGCACAGGGTGATTGTGGCCCTCAAAGAATTCACTTAACTGCACACCACTATGTATAAAAATTAACTTTTATTGAGTGATTACTTAAAACATATATTACCGTAGAATAGTGTAACGTGGATTAAAAATAGATTAAATCAAAAGTATCAAACATCTATGCCAACATATAAATATAGCTTACTATCCCAATTACACCTCCCCCGCCTACCCCACCTCTGAAGTGGATACCCGGTGTGAGCTGTGGCTGAAGCATGAAAATGCTGACCCATGCTATAAGTCAGGGTATGATCCCTCTGGGTCAGCTAAAAGACCAGATGGTGAGTATAAATTAGCCAGCGAGACTATAGAAATTGGTAAATAAGTAACCAGCCCTCCTAATCCAGTGATATAGTATTATACACCTCTATAAATCATAGGATAAGTTTAATAGGTGCATAACTTTGAGTGAAAAGCTAACACTCACAGCAAACAAGATGATTAGTCTCAGGACATGTACTGCAGAGGTGCATGGTGACTAGGTAGGAGGTGAAGGCAGAGACTCACTGGCATATAAAACTGGACTCAAATTAGCCAAGTGTCAGGAACTGTAAACACTGACCAGGAACCTATAAACACTAAATTTAAAACAGCTCCAAGTAGGAGACTGACAACATTGCGCGTCCAACGCGCGTTTCCCTCCAGCAAAGGAGCTTCTTCAGACAAGTTTGCTTAGGGGAGTGAAAACAGCATTTTTATACCCTGCCGGTACCATAATTGCAAAATCAATTGTTTGCAGCTGTTGCATGCGCGCCCGTTCCGTCCCACGGCACATTTATCAGGTCAAATACTACTTAAAACCAATTAACAGTATGCGGTAATACATGTTACCCTTGATACCTTATGGTGATGTGTCCCGAGCTTTTCGTGACTTTTAATGCCGTTCGACGACATACCCGCATACAACCGAGTACTGCGCATGCGCGTGGACTTAGAAATTATTCGGTCCAAGCATATACAGATTGGCATGGCGAACCAGTGTAGGAACGTCTAATGCGCAGAAGTGGAGTTGTTAGATATATAAAACAGCCATCCCTAGGCAAATCCAATGCCTCTATATTAAGTATAGAGGCATAATGAAGGGTACTAGCCATAAGGACAGGCAGAGAAAAGATGCTGATTATAGCATCATGGTCTGGCCTGCCACTAGTGCATGCAAAATTAATAAAGGACCCCCTATTGTATAATGCAGAGCAATGTGTCACAAAAATGCAGTGATAAAACAGAGAATTATACAAAGTTAAAAATAAATGAAAATATATGTGCATAAACCTAGGTATAAATGATTTATTCTAGCCTACTGTACAGTATTAGGCCCCAAGTGTATGCACACGTTACATAACGCTGCAGTATTAGTATAGTCACTGATTAATGAGATAGCAAATAGTAATAAAATAATATCATTCAATACCAGAAGACTGACTACCAAAACGACTGACATGGAAAATGGCAAAACTGGTCAGGATGAGGGAACATGATGGGTTAAACATACTTAAGGGTGGTAAATAAATAAATAATAAAAGGGTCAAGACCAAGATGACTAATGAAATAAATGGTTGAAGTAAACCTTCATTAAGACCATTAGGACTCCTTGTTTTTAATTTATAATCCATTTGCTTCGATACGAAGCAGAGATTGGTCTGTTACCACCTCTCATTGGGATTTAAGTTGATAAAAACCATGAACTTGATAACTAATGTTGCCATGGTGAAATTGTGTGACATGTCTGCAACTGATGTTTCTGCAGAGTGTTTGTTGTAGAGTTAATTTCGAGGACACGTTGCGAAGCTGTCTAGTTTGTCTTGCCCGACATATCTCTTCCACAATTGCATGTGATGAGATAGACAACATTGTGGTCCGACAATTGATGAAACTGTCAACACATATTGTACGGTGTTATCATTGTTAGTGAATACTTGCAACATTGATGTGTTTACACGCTTACAGCCTGACAGCGGAACATCCCTTTTAAAGGGTCAACCAGGTGGAAATTCTAGCCGCTGAAAATGGCTGTTCACTAGTGAGTCCCTCAGATTTTGGGATGGTCTGCTGGTAATTGTAGGTCTAGGGCCATAACCTTCGCTAGATTACATCTGCCTGAAGAAGATGCCAGTGTCTAGCGAAGATCTTCTTAATCGCCCACCATCTTATTAAAGGTGCCTATGACTTGATGTTTGTCTTGGATTTTTCTTTTTACCAGCAGAAGGGAATCTCTCTCAATGTGCAGTGCCCGGTGGAAGCTTTATTCAATGTCTTAATATTGTACCTACGGCTAGGAATCTTGAACGAAGTTCTTTCTGATGAATAATGAATTCTCCAATGTCGAGCAGTTTCTAGCGAGTCCCCCGGGTAGAGGATAACCAGTGGCCGCTGAAAGATTGCCACCCGTGGAGATGAGGCATGATCTGAGCTTTGAGCCAGTCAAAAAGATCTGTTTCGTGGCTGGCTTTTCCTACGAAGACCTTGGTCTTGGACGTCTTCTCTCCACCATCAACATATATGTTTAGGTCCAGGAAGGGAAAGAGTCAGCCGCATTTGCTGGCGAAGAAGATATATTACTTGCGTGCGTAAGGAAATACCCCACAGACGGGAGCAAGATCCGATGCCCGGGTCGAGTTGAAGATACATAATCATCTGGATCTGAATGAAACACTATTCCAGCAGGAATGTACGTTGAGAACGGGGAAGCAGGGTAAGGAACCCCTAGACCGAACCCCTTTACCCGAAAGCTTAATAAGATGAGACAGGACGAGGGTAGCGGACACGAAAAGCCAACGCGAGGGATAGGTGTCGGTTGAAACGCGAGAAAGACCAGATCCGAAATTGGAGGTAATTGAAAGAAATGTTTGATTTAGGGTGAAGCTCAGAAAATCTAACACGACATAACTAGGAAAAAACGGCGACAATAGAGGGAGTAGGGGAATAAAGTTTACAGCAGGGGCGAAAAGAGCCATGCGAAAATAGGGGCACGTGTGTTCGCGTAAGACAGGCACCAGACGAAAACAAAGTAATTGGGCGTTTAGAACGTAAGTAGTAGAGATTAGCACAAATAAATTATGTCTATGAAACCCTACCTCCCTTTTCATTAGAAAATTTTTGGACGAGGTGAGACCATTCTGTGGATGATGGAAGTAATAGTGACTCTACATATAAACTCACGAGGCAAGGCTCAGATGTAACATGTAGTTACCGTTCAGTCTATGCGAGTATCTTTCGTATCTTGGACATACGATGGAGACTGATGACAAAAGCCATTAGGACCCTTGTCGAGGTATTATACTGGCTGCCTTCAGACAGACAATTGTGCTAAAACAATTGGAAGTCCAGGTGGAGACGAAACATGTTTGAATGTAACCGTAGGGTAAGAGTGCTAAAGGTGAGGAAAAAGTAGGTGACTAGGGCTACATAAAATCAAAATCGTTGCGGGATTATAATATAGATCCAAAGCAATCCTGTAGATGTTTAGCGTTCTAATTTTGTATTGGATGTGGGGAATGCACAACACTCGAAGTCTATAACAGTCTTGGCGTTGAGAAGTCTCATGTTCTCTCGACATAGGCTTCTGTTTTGTCTTGGAATGGATAACCTAGAGTCTCATGGTCAATGAGGAGATTCATAAGATCCATTGACATTTGGAAGGTGTCTTCCCATTTTTTAATGAAGTCCTGGGAAAGTGATGAAAGTATTGGGCAAGGTCTTCCTTCTCACCCACATCTGACTTTCTTTAATTTATTCGAGTGGGTCGCAGGATTTAAACCTCTTTGGACAGGCGGGATTGTTACACAAATTTACTCTAAAGTGCTAAATGTAATCCCAAGCACTCACTGACGGTGTGAGGTTACAGGAAAAGACAGGATGTGGCTGATTTATGTCAGTTTGTGTCGACCAAAACATCCAGACCCCAAGACCAGATTGTGATATATAATGGAGCCTTTACCATCTTAAGCACCAAGATTTATTTTACCCCACCGCTCGTATATGTCCGACCGTGCGACTTATTAGTTACGTGTCACTAGGACCTAGAAGCTGTGAACTAGGAACACTATAAGTCAGACCAAATAATCTAACCCGTGACGGGAGGACGGCCTAAAAGATCTATGTATAATAAACTTACACCATTAAACCATCTGATAAAGGTGGATGGAAACATCGTTTTTATCCAAGACACAGAAGCCTATGTCAGAGAGAAACATGAGACCTTCTCAACGACCCCACAGGACTGCTTATGGGACTTCGAGTGCGTGTTCCAACATCCCAATACAAATTAGAATCTACATTCTTACAGGATGCTTTTGGAGACGATATGGATAAGCCGCAACGAGTTTGATTTTATGTACCCTAAGTCACCTACTGTGGCGACATTTTACACCTTACCTAAGGTACATAAACGGTTAGAGTCTCCACCTGGACGTCCAATTGTTTCGGGCAACAATTGTCTATCTGAAGGCAGCAGTATATACCTCGACAAGGTCCTAAGAGACTTTGTCATCAGTCTCCCATCGTATGTCCAAGATACGAAAGATACTCTCAAGAGACTGAACGGTATACATGTTACATCTGAGACCATCCTCGTGAGTTTAGATGTAGAGTCACTATATACTTCCATCATCCACGAGAATGGTCTCACCGCTGTCAAATATTTTCTAATGAAAAGGGACGGTAGGTTCAATAGACACAATTTATTTGTGCTAGATCTACTATCTTACGTTCTAACCCACAATTACTTCGTTTTCGATGGTCTGTATTACCACCAGACCCAGGGTACGGCTATGGGCACAGCTTGTGCCCCTACATATGCCAATTTGTTCCTGGGCTGGTGGGAGCGTACCCACATCTTTAATGAAGAACTATCTATGTATACTGACCACGTCTCCATGTGGATCAGATACATAGATGATATCTTGCTTCTATGGGAAGGCCTCCTGGAACTTCTCCATGAATTTGTTAGGCATCTGAATACAAATACGCTAAATCTGAGGTTAACGACAGTGCTGAGTAAAACATCTATTACCTTCCTGGACCTAAACATATATGTTGATGGTGAGAAGAACGTCCAAACCAAGGTCTTTAGGAAAAGCGCAGCCACGAACAGCTTTTTGCTGGCTCAAAGCCAGCATCCTAAGAGCCTCATAGCGGGTATATCTACGGGGCAGTATCTCCACCTCCGGAGAAACTGCTCGACAATTGGAGAATTCATTATTCAATCAAAAGAACTTCGTTCAAGATTCCTTAGCCGTAGGTACAATATTAAGACATTGAATAAAGCTTACCACCGGGCACTGCACAGTGAGAGAGATTCCCTTCTGACTGGTAAAAAAGAAAAATCCAAAGACAACACTATCAGAGTCATAGGCACCTTTAATAAAAGATGGTGTGCGATTAAGAAGATCTTCGCTAGACACTGGCATCTTCTTCAGGCAGATGTAGATCTAGCGAAGGTTATAGGCCCTAGACCTACAATTACCAGCAGACAATCCCAAAATCTGAGGGACTCACTAGTGAACAGCCATTTTCAGCGGGCTAGAAGTTCCACCTGGTTGACCCCTTTAAAAGGGATGTTCCGCTGTCAGGGCTGTAAAGCGTGTAAACACATCAATGTTGCAAAAGTATTCACTAACAATGATAACACCGTACAATATTGTGTTGACAGTTTCATCAATTGTCGGACCACCAATGTTGTCTATCTCATCACATGCAATTGTGGAAAGAGATATGTCGGCAAGACAACTAGACAGCTTCGCAGACGTGTCCTCGAATATATAAACTCTATCAAACACTCTGCAGAAACATCAGTTGCGAGACATGTCACACAATTTCACCATGGCAACATTGATGTTATCAAGTTCATGGGCATTTATCAACTTAAATTCCCCATGAGAGGTGGTAACACTGACCAATCTCTGCTTCGTATCGAAGCAGAATGGATTTATAAATTAAAAACAAGGAGTCCTAATGGTCTTAATGAAGGGTTTACTTTCAAACCATTTATTTAATCTGAGTCATCTTGGTCTGACCCTTTTATTTATTTATTTACCACCCTTAAGTATGTTAACCCATCATGTTCCCTCGTCCTGACCAGTTTTGCCATTTTCCATGTCAGTCGTTTTGGTAGTCAGTCTTCTGGTATTGAATGATATTATTTTATTACTATTTGCTATCTCATTAATCAGTGACTATAATACTGCAGCGTTATGTAACGTGTGCATACACTTGGGGCCTAATACTGTTACAGTATGCTAGAATAAATCATTTATACCTAGGTTGTATGCACATATATTTTCATTTATTTTTAACTTTGTATAAGTCCTCTGTTTATCACTGCATTTTTGTGACACATTGCTCTGCATTATACAATAGGGGGGTCCTTTATTAATTTTGCATGCACTAGTGGCAGGCCAGGACCATGATGCTATAATCAGCATCTTTTCTCTGCCTGTCCTTATGGCTAGTACCCTTCATTATGCCTCTATACTTAATATAGAGGCATTGGATGTGCCTAGGGATGGCTGTTTATTACTAACAGTCCACTTCTGCGCATTAGACGTTCCTACACTGGTTCGCGCATGCGCAATCTGTATATGCTTGGACCGAATAATTTCTAAGTCCACGCGCATGCGCAGTACTCGGTGTATGCGGGTATGTCGCTAGAACGGCATTAAAAGTCACGAAAATGCTCGGGAACATCACCAATAATGGTTTCATCAAGGTAACATGTATTACCGCATACTGTTAATTGGTTTTTACGTGTATTTGACCTGATAAATGTGCCGTTGTGGACGCGAACGCGGCGCGTATGCACAACAGCTGCAAACAATTGATTTTGCAACTATGGTACCGGCAGGGTATAAAAATGCTGTTTTCACTCCCCTAAGCAAAACTTGTCCCTGAAGAAGCTCCTTTGCTGGAGGGAAACGCGCGTTGGACGCGCAATGTTGTCAGTCTCCTACTTGGAGCTGTTTTAATGTAGTGTTTATAGGTTCCTGGGTCAGTGTGTACAGTTCCTGACACTTGGCTAATTTGAGTCCAGTGTTTATATGCCAGTGAGTCTCTGCCTTCACCTCCTACCTAGTGCACCATGCACCTCTGCAGTACATGTGCCTGAGACTAATCATCTTTGTTTGCTGTGAGTGTTAGCTTTTCACTCATAGTTTATGCACCTATTAAACTTATCCTATGATTTATAGAGGTGTATAATACTATATCACTGGATTAGGAGGGCTGGTTACTTATTTACCAATTTCATATAGTCTCGCTGGCTAATTTATACTCACCATCTGGTCTGTTAGCTGACCCAGAGGGAATCATACCCTGACTTATAGCATCATATGCCACCTATATCCCACCTTCATTAGCAGGGTAATTGGGATAGTAAGTTATATTTATGTGTTGGCATAGATGTTTGATACTTTTGATTTAATCTATTTTTAATCCACGTTACACTATTCTACGGTAATATATGTTTTAAGTAATCACTCAATAAAAGTTAATTTTTATACATAGTGGTGTGCAGTTAAGTGAATTCTTTGAGGGCCACAATCACCCTGTGCCCCCTCCTCTTTTTTCTGGTTCTAAACTTGTTTTGGTCTTGAGCTGGAAAAGTGTCTATAATCATATCTCATATACCCTGATACTTATCCTGCCAACCATTCCCTTTCTGATCCTTTTTGATTTTTTCTATAGTGGCCAGTCTGACCAACAGGGATTTTAACAATTCTATATTTGGGGGGTTGGGGGGGGGGTGAGGGGGTCAAACCATTTAAGCATTACCGCTTTCCTAGCTATCAAAAGGATCAATTCTGTTGTGTAAGGATTCTGCCCGATCTGTGTCGGGTTTTGCTGCAGTTCGGGTTTTCCAGGTTGCCTTTCTCCTCAGTTTGGGCATTTTGGTTACTGGCAACCTGCTGAATAAGGCTGCAGTTCCCAGTGGGAGTTGTAGAGCAAAGTTCTAAGTTTTCCAGCTCCTGTCGGTCTCCACTGTAACACCTTTCCCTGTTGCCTGTTTGGATTCCTTTGTTGCTGACCCTGGACCATGACTCTCTGCTTTTTGCCTGTCCTGACCTTTTGCCTGTCACCTTGACTTTGCACCACTTCTGCCTGCCCTGACCTTTTCCTGTCCCCTAGATTCTGCACCACTGCCTCCAGCTCTAATCTCCTCTCTGCTTACCGACTACGGATACTCTAACAGGACTTTGTCCCTGGGCTCTGGTCGGTTATTCTGCATCCCTACCTCAGCCCTGCGGGTCCGGTTCCTGATTGGAGATGAGCACCGTTCGCATGTTGGGATTAAAGTTTTACTATTCCTATTTATTTTTAAAGTCCATGGTTCTGAGCTTGTGAAGAGCATCGGTAGATGATGTCTCCCCCAATTCCCTTTTGTAACCTCCTTAATATATTTTAGTGTCTGGGTCCAGAAGTCTGCTATCTTGTCGCAGGACCACAGACAATGTTTGAGTGTTGTTTTGTCCAGGTTACATTTAGGGCATTTTGTGGTGTCTGATTCAATATTTTTAAGTTGACTAAGGAATGGGATATATGCCCTGTACATCAGCTTATATTGCCTCCTACCAATTTTCTGATTTTATTATTTTACAGACTCTCTTATATCCCGTGATAAGCTCTTGCATGGACTTTATTTCTGTAAAATCCGTCTGCCAAGCCTTTAGATTCTTTATATTGTTTCTTTCCATCTCCTGGTCCCTAGTTAATTTGTATAGTTCAGCCAGTGAGTATCTAGGTGTTCCATTCTTAGTGAAATAATTATCAAAGATATTTTGTTTTGACATATTTTTTCTGTAATCCTGGAGACTTCTGCAGTAATTAGTTATTTGAATACATGGGAATATCTGGCTAGGAGAAATATCGTATTTTTGGGACACTTCCTGTTTGGTCATAAAATCTTGTTTTTCTTCATCAATAATAAGGCTTTTTATTCCTTTTCTGCTCCATATTTGAAAAAAATGCTATTGTCTCCTTGGGGGAAGCAAAGATGTCCGTGAATGGGCAGGAATTTGGAAATTGAATAAGACTTATTTTAAAAAATTCTCTCGGCTTTCCAGGTCATTACTGTGTATCTAATTATCATATTTGTTTATAATTTCTGAAGAAGTGTGTTTCAATCCATGTGGAGTATCTTGGGGAGTGAATATTTGTCTGAGAGCTGTCTGTTTATCAGAGTGGAGGAATAATCTTCCCTATCTGTTATCCAATCCCCTACATGTGCCAAAAGACATGATAAATTATATTCTCTAATGTTTGGAATATTGACTATTCCCATAAACCCATTCTTTAACCATTTGTAACTTTATCAAAGCAATTCTATTTTATCCCCCGCTCCATAGGAATTTATTGATACCCTTATTTGGTTCTTTAAAATCCTTGTGTTTGATTAGGAAGGGAGTTCTGCATCGGGTAAAGCAGTTTGGCGAAAGATATCATCTTCACCACACATACTCTCCCGAAGAACGACAGTGGGAAAGTCATTCAAGATCTTAGCTCTTCTAGGATGTTTTTTTATTACTGGTTTGATATTATTTTCATAAAGTTTTGTAAGATCCGGTTCCAATTTTATAACTACAGTAGATATAGTATTGGGCTTCTGGTTATTTTTATTGGAATCTTGGAAGAGTCATCTCGTCCCATTTGTTTATATATAGGAGTTCTGTTTGAGACATTTATTTTGACCCCAAAAAGGAACCAAAATGTGTTATTGTTTGGATAATTTTGTAAATAGATTTGTCTGGGTTTGTTAAAAAGAGCAGAAATATCATCAGCACACAAAGCCATTTTCAAATCAGTCTTTCTTATTGCTATACCTTCAAATTCTGTCATCTGTCTCAGAAAAGTGCCAGGGGTTCTATGGTTAGATTAAGTAAAAGGGAGAAAAGTGGACATCCCTGTCTGGTCCCTCTATGTAAGGCGAAAGTTTCAAAGAGGCAACCAGATGCTATGATCCTAGCTTTTGGTTTGTTGTATATTGTTTTTAATGCTGTGTTTATGTTTCCACTAAACCCATATTTTTGTATAGTGTAATGTTCATGGTCCCAGAGAATATTGTAGAATGCATTCTCTGCGTCAATGGTGACAACTGCCGTATTGTCTATCTTTTGACCTTGCACCCATTAAATAGCTGATATTACTTTCTGAATGTTTTTGACTCCAGACCTTCCTTTTATGAAGTCTTCGTGGACCGGATGAATGATAGAGGGTAGTACTTTGGCTATTCTGTTGGCCATAATTTTTGTGAAAATCTTTATATTTGGTTTATTAGTTAAATTAGTCTATAAGATTCAGTCATGAGGGGATCTTTTCCGGCCTAATGAATTATTCTGATATGTGCCATGTCGCTTGAGGATATATAACCTTTTCTTTCCAGCATGATCTGGAAAGTTCTAGTGAAGTGGTTTCATCTTTGAGTAATTTATTATATTTATAAAATTCCCCTGATAGGCCATCTGGGCACAGAGCTTTGTATGCTTTGAGATTTCCAATGATATCATCGGTCACTTCTTTAGAAGTTATTGGTCCGTTAATTTCCTCTAGCTGTTCTCTTGTTATTTGTGGGATATTGATTATTATTTTTTTAATTACCGGGCCTCTGCATCAATGTCCACTTTATCGTATAATTTACCATAATATTCTCTGAACAGGTGTACAGTTCATCCTCACACTTTGCATTTTTAATATAACAACTTGATAAGTTTTCCCCCATCGCGTTTACAGCACCTTGCAATATAATATAGTGTTTCAGGAATCACTCACACACTCAGGAAACTCGGGAGGATAATGGGGAGGGAGGGAAAAAAGGAGGGGGGAAGGTGGGTAGAGGGGAGACAGAAACACATACTCTTTGAATTCCATGGTTTTACATCAGGACATAATAACAATCATCTGTTCCTTAGCAGGTCTTAAAATTAGGTAAATACAACCTCAGATGAACAACAGCACATGACATATTACAATGTGTCATGATTTATTTAACAAAAATAAAGCCAAAATGGAGAAGCCATGTGTGAAAAACTAAGTACACCTTATGATTCAATAGCTTGTAGAACCACCTTTAGCAGCAATAACTTGAAGTAATCATTTTCTGTATGATTTTATCAGTCTCGCACATCGTTGTGGAGGAATTTTGGCCCACTCCACTCTTCTTTACAATGTTGCTTCAGTTCATTGAGGTTTGTGGGCATTTGTTTATGCACAGCTCTCTTAATATCCAGCGACAACATTTCAATCGGGTTGAGGTCTGGACTTTGACTGGGCCATTGCAACACCTTGATTCTTTTCTTTTTCAGCTATTCTGTTGTAGATTTGCAGGTGTGTTTGGGATCATTGTCCTGTTGCATGACCCAATTTCTTCCAAGCTTTAGCTGTATACTTTGGCTGGAGCTTCCAAGCTTTAGCTAGAATACTTTGGTATACAGAGGAGTTCATGGTCGACTCAATGACTGCAAGGTTCCCAGGTCCTGTGGCTGCAAAAACAAGCCCAAATCATCACCCCTCCACCACCGTGCTTGACAGTTGTTATGAGGTGTTTGTGCTGATATGCTGTGTTTGGTTTTCGCCAAATGTGGCGCTGTGCATTATGGCCAAACATCTCCACTTTGGTCTCGTCTGTCCAAAGGACATTGTTCCAGAAGTCTTGTGGTTTGTTCAGATGCAACTTTGCAAACCTAAGCCATGCTGCCATGTTCTTTTTAGAGAGAAGAGGCTTTCTCCTGGCAACCCTTCCAAACAAAACATACTTGTTCAGTCTTTTTCTAATTGTACTGTCATTAACTTTAACATTTAACATGCTAACTGAGGCCTGTAGAGTCTGAGATGTAACTCTTGGGTATTTTGCAATTTCTCTGAGCATTGCATGGTCTGACCTTGGGGTGAATTTGCTGGGATGTCCACTCCTGGGAAGATTGGCAACTGTCTTGAATGTTTTCCACTTTTGAATAATCTTTCTCACTGTAGAATGATGGACTTTAAATTGTTTGGAAATGGCCTTATAACTCTTCCCAGATTGATGGGCAGCAACAATTGCTTCTCAAATATCATTGCTGATGTCTTTCCTCCTTGGCATTGTGTTAACACAGACCTGAATGCTCCAGACCAGCAAACTGCTAAAACTTCTTCTTTTATAGAGGTGGTCACACTTGCTGATGATCAATTAATCAAGGGCATTTGATTAGCAGCACCTGTCTGCTACATAGCATCTTAATTCCTATGGAAGCAGTAAGGGTGTACTTAGTTTTTCACACAGCTTCTCCATTTTGGCTTTATTTTTGTTAAATAAATCATGACACAGTGTAATATGTCATGTGTTGTTGTTCATCTGAGGTTGTATGTACCTAATTTTTAGACCTGCTAAGGAACAGATGATTGTTATTATGTCCTGATGTGTAAAACCATGGAATTCAAAGAGGGTGTACTTTCTTTTTCACATGACTGTATGTAATACTATTCATTTAAGATGATGTCTCTTCCAGTAACTGACCCTTTACCAGTTAACCCACGTCTCTTTGCTGTGGGTGCTTAAGCTTACCCTCTTCCAGAAATCAGGCCTCAACAGTGAGCTTAATCCAATGTATTATTGGCAATTGGAGAAACCCTGTATTTATGCAATGTATAACTTAGCAGCTCATTTTAGGTGGGTGCACTCTATAACAAATGTTTTCCTTAGGGTTTATAGGAATACAGACCATGGATTCTAACCCATAAGCCAATCTCCTTTCAAACCAAAGACCCCCTTCTGCTTGGAGATGGCTTTCTTTAGAGTTCTTGCTCCGCATCTGATATTTTCTTTATCACAAACATATCTCACCTCTCAAATTTTTGGGGAGTGTTAATGGCAGATTTTGAGAGACCTTCTAAAGTTTATTCAGGTTAGGGTAGTACAGTGGAACCCCCGGCTGAGCAGGCCAAAAAATAAAATGAGGATCACTCATCCAGCGAACCCTCCCCACCCCACGGAAAACCCACCCCCGCCAAACGGGACGGAGAGGGCACCTCCTCGGCACTGGCTGGCAGTTCTCATCTGGAGCTCAGTTTCCGGGAGCATTCACATAACCAGGATCAGGGGAAGTTCCAGGGTAAGTGGAGGTGGCTGCTGACTCGGACAGTGAGGCCACCGGTGACTGATCCATTGCCTGGCGTAAACTCCAGACTTTCCAGAGGCCCATCTCCTCCCCCATCCACAACTCAAGAGGGGGGGGGGGGGGAGACCACGAAGGCCCCGCTCCACTTTCTCCATTGGTACGTCGAGAAAGTCCCTTTTATGTGCTCCCTGATATCCTCGTTGGTTTGCAAGGATCCTGTGCTATGGGTACTGCTTCATGGATCTATCGTCCCCTCAGATTCATCCTCCGCCACCTTCAGAGCCTGGTCGCCTAAACCAGGTACACACGCAGCTGGGGTAGGTGGGGGGAGGTTAGGAGAAAACTCACCCCACCTCACCCTGGTTCCCATCCAGTCCATCTCTCGTTGTCTCAGCGGCCATCCCCACAAACTTCTCTAGCTTTTGGTAAGAAGTAAAAAACTTTATTCCTCCATCGGTAAAGATCTTTATGGTGGCCGGGTAAGTTAAGGCAAACTTTCTCTTCTGGGTGTAACATAGTGCATACTTTCCCAAATTCTTTCCTCTTTTGGGACACCACTGCGAAGAAGTCCTGAAAAATCAGAAGCTTTTTTTCCTTGTATTCCAGTTGTTTCATCTCTTTGAAGTTGTTGATAACATTTGCTTTGCTGTTATAATTTAAATATCTGGTAATTACAGGTCTTGGCTTTTGATTCTGGCCTTCCCTTGCCTGTCCCAATCTGTGGACTCTCTCCATTCTGAGTCCTTGATCTTTTTTAGTTAAATGTAAGCTGTCAGGTATCCATTTCTGGCAAAAGTGGAGAAGATCGTTCTGTTTCACTGTTTCTGGTACTCCTATAATGCGAACATTATTCCTTCTGGTTCAATTTTCTAAATCATCCAATGTTTCTTCCAGTAATCTGTTCTTTTTTTGTAGTTCTCCCATGTTCTTAGATAGCGTGCCCAGAGCATCCTCCATTGCTTTCACCCTGGTCTCAATTTCCCTCACTCTCTTGTCGCATGTGAGGCATGAAGTCCTTGATGCCCTGTTTGTATTCTGCTGTATTTGCCTCCAGCTTGAGTAGAAGCTCTTTTGTCACTGCTTTGGCAATTATGTCATAGTTCAACTCCAGAGAGGATTGTGAGGGGTCTGGCATTTCTGATTCTCCCTCCCATGGGTCGGATCTCCGGCCCTAGTAGTCGTTTGCCATTTTGTGACTTTCCTTCTTGTTTCCATTATCTGTTTAGGGACCTTTTGTGCACTTTCTCTGGCCCTAGATAGATATTTATCCATATATTTGGGGGCCCCTTTCGTGGTGGGTACTTAGAGAGGTAATTTTTTTTCAGATTTTCCTGATATTGCGCAAATCTCCTCCAGAGCCAGCGGAGCTATCATAGAGCGCGTCTCACTGCTATGGCGCTATACCGGAAGTCTCAAGTGTACATTTGAGAAAAAATATCATGACCTCTGTTTTCAACAAACATTGCTGATTTTTCTGACTACAGATTTTGTTTTGGGGGAAAAAACAATAACCATGTTGAAATACCTTGTGATGTGTATCCTCACAAAATCTACACTTACATGGGTATATTTTCCCGTTAGAGGGTAGTTTTTCTTGCCAATTATGTTGAGCATCTTTTGTGTTCAGCCATAGAAAATGCTGGCGTAAGATGCCCTATGCACTTTAACTAATTTGGGGCCTGGACTTAGAAAAAAATATGTAAATCTATACAAATCTTGTATCAATGTACTCAGGGGACCCAGAGCGATAAAACATAGTATTTCCATTATTGCACTTCTATGAGAAAGGTTGATTAAAGATCCGAAGTGAGTATACATTTATAAGAAGAGTTTCAAGACGACTGTTTTCTTCAAAAAGTAATGGTAAGAAATATTTTTTGTGGTAACAGGTGTTACTCATTTTAAGGGTTCTAGTCCAGGTTTTGGCTGGAACCTGCCCGTACCTGGCTACTGTGAACATCTTGGTTGCAAGTCTCTCCCTGAACTTTATTGGCTGCACCTGTTCAAGGGCTAACTGTAAATAGCAGCCAGTGACTTTCAGCCCCTGCCTGAGCATTGTATACATTTCCCTGTGTTCTAGTTGCTGAGCCTTCCTTGTTCATGAGCCTTCCCTGTGTTCTAGGCCATCTTGGGTTCTAGTTGCTGAGCCTTCCTTGTTTGTGAACCTTCCTTTTTTGTGAGCCTAGCCTGTTGCCGTGGCTAGCTTGTTCATTTGGAATCCCTGTTGCTGACCCCGAACTGTGACCCCGACCTCGCTGCCTTCTGCCTGCCATGACCTTTTGACTGTCACCGTGATTCTGCACCACTGCCGCCTGCCATGACCCTTTGCCTGCTTACCAACTACGGACACTCAAACAGGACTCTGTCTCTGTGCTCTGGCCGGTTACGTGGCATCCCTACCAGTGACGTTGAGGGGTTACCCAGGCCAATAATAAAGGTATTGTGCCCCTGAGCCATATTGGGGAGTTTGAAGTGTCAGCTCTGCAACCCAGTTATGGCATGTGCACTGTATTTCAATAAATATGTATGTGTGTGTTCTACTGTTCCAGGAGTGCCAACCAGTGGAGATTCACAGGGCATGAGTTTCAGGGATGATTTTACGGTAAAATGTTGTCAGGGTGTGTTTGGGTAGAAGGCGGCCAGACTTTCTGGTGACCCCAAAACATGTACCCAGGAATCCTACCAGATCCCTGGGGACATGAAGACACAGACCACCGGACAAAATCCTCCCTAGGAAGCAGTTAGTGGCTCATTGCCAGATCTTCCTGCTTCAGCACAGACCAGAACAATAAGACCGGGCAGGGGAAAATCACATTCCAGGGTTCCCCGGTATATGCCCAAACCCCCAGAACCCAGTGTAGGGGTTCATAGTATCTTCCACCAGGTATAAGGTGGCGAGAGTAAAAATGTTTATAAGTTCAGCGCCTGCAGTTCAGTCTTTTTTTTTTTTTTTTTTTTTTTTACTTTAATAGTTTCATGTGTGCAATCTCTAATTACCTAAAGAACTGTATAGCTGCCAGTCAATTCGTTCTCCATGTATTGATCGATGAAAGTTGGTGACATCATTAGTGAAGGGATCTGTTTTTCTTCTGCTTCAGTCTCTCAGTGGAAGCTCATGAATATTCATGAGCACTCCTGCACTGACATGTGCTAGAGGGAGGGCAGGGCTGACAAAGGGGTGTGCCAGGGCTTGTGACAGGACATGAAGGGGCAGTGCCTTAGCAAATGGTTGTTAAAATATAATACAAGAAAATTGGTCTTTCAAAGTTGTTTTTTTAAAAACAGGAAATGCTAAAAGTATTTTTTCTAACTACAGAACTGATTTATTAAAAAAAAACACACATGCAGGATATGGACTGAACTGCAGCTTTAAGGAGTAAAAGCGACTGTGTACTAACTTTTGTTAGAAAGCTCCTAGCGCTCTGAAACTTGCTTGATCTAATTTTTTTTTCTTCTAGTTGTTGGCTAAACCAGTGAGTGCTGCAGATTTTTCACTTGTTAGTCTACGTTTACTGAAGCTGGATGGTGGACCTGGCTTCACTGCCTGCACCCTGACGCAAGTTAAGTAATAATATAATTTTGCTGGTATTTGATTGAGTGCCCTGGACATCTATGTATGTATGTATGTATGTATATAGGTATGTATGTATGTATGTATGTATGTATGTATGTATGTATGTATGTATGTATATAATTTTTTATGGAAAACAAAAAAATTATATTTTTGAGGCTTATGTGTGTATATATTGAATGTATTTTACCATATGGGACAGATGGACAGGTACTTATACACAGATATCGCACAGAGCTCAGTATTTGCTAAAGCCATCTCTGTCACTGCCATGGCCAGCCGAACCTGGAACAAACAAACCTTCTTCAGACAACTGCCTGAGCTGGCCTGTACCTTGCTCAACAACCCGGGGTCCAGGTCAAGACTTTAGTCCTGGACCCAAGGAAAGCTGTTAGCGGCCCTACATGGGACAAAGTGAAATAACATTTAGTATTATCTAGATATCTAGGAGAATATTAAGAAAATAAGTCAATTTAAAAAAAATATCTTCATATTTATGACATCCTATTTTGGTCACATGATATGCAATGCACTCGAGACAAACTAATGAAAAGCACAACTTGTGCTAAAAAAAACCTCAATACACATCAAGGGTAATTTCTTCTGCTGGGTTGTTATGGTGAGTTACAGTATGTTGTGATCTTCTGCATTATCACTGCCATTTAATCTAAATGAAACTCTGTGATATTCTGCGTTAACACAATATTCTGCAGTCAGTAGATAAAAAAATATTTCTACATCTGTATAGTAGTCATAGGTACTGACCATATCTAGTTGCTCGTAGGAAATTATAATTTAACAAATGTATAGCACAAGTTTGCACATTTGCTTGGCCTGGCAGTTGCATTAACCTTTGGCACTGAACGGGTTAAACCACAAATGTAAGATCTGGCATTCACGAAAACGACAATCTCCATAAATTGTTTGTATCACCAATAATTCCTGACATTGAACATATATGAAGGAAGAGACAATTCTATATTTAGGTTTCTATCTACACTTCACTTATGGGGATATTGAACTTACAGATTGTTTAATGGAAGGCCACAGTTATGCGCTATCCTGAACACCACCTCGCTGGTTATTGAATTATTATTTTACATTAACTCAGAATTTTTGTCATTTTTGTTGTTGTTCTTTATACTAATTATTAAAGGTATTTGTATTATTTGTACTAATGTAATATTTTTCCCTTCCCCCACACATACCTCCCTTCCACTAATGAATTGACGGTTTACTGTAGTTAGCTGGATGAATCGTATTGTATTTCTGTATCCACATACACATAACTGCTGCTTAAAAGTTCCTGCAAAATGTTTAAAATACAGGATTGCAGACCTGTCTAAAACATGCAAATGAGCACACAGTAATATTTCCATTTGCTATACAGTATGCTTTACGGTGGAGGGTTTTTTGTTACTTTTTTACCCACCATAGCTTAACTAATGTGTGGTGGATACCTAACCCAAGCTTCAAATTGCAAAGTCCGTATAACCAGCCTCACACTGGTGAGACAGAAAAAGTCAACACAGCTGTCTGTGGGTAGGTTTACTGGCTACGCATCTTAACCAAGGCTGTGCTGAAAAGCTGTGCAATGCAGCAAGCATAAGCTTATAGGGGTTCATGTCAAAATGGATTTGAAGCAAAAGGTGGAACTGTGTGCTCATTTGCATGTAATTTCCCAGAATCCCTTGCTGCAGTGGAAGCACTGTATGCTGGGCAGTAAAGGTGAAAGGCGGGATTGCAGACCTGTCTAAATAATGCAAATGAGCATACAGTAATATTTCCATTATATATATAACATACCTGTTATTCTATATTATAAACACAAAAATCAGCCGGTGCAGTAGAAGTTAATTTATTTCCCAGTCAAACAGATACAGTAATAGCTAATTCTCACTTTCTTTTGAACAAATTTAATCTCACCCTTGAAGTCTTTACCCAAAAAAAGAAGCATTCTCTGTCCGTGTCAAATATGCTTATTTTGTATGTGTATGCTGTTTTTTTTTTTTTTTTTTAAATACAATCGTGAACCAGTGGCTAAATATGAGACTACCAAATGCATTGCATTTAGCTGTGGCTGCAATGGAGAATCAGTCTCTGGGGTCAGAGCAGGCGTGTTAATCTACTTTATTTATTAGTTTACAGCAAATTGCATATGTTAAGCCTTTTGTTATGAAACATCTACATCAGTCTCTAATTATTGTGCTGTACACTCTGCTTAAGGCTGGTGCAGAAATACAGTGCAGTGCTATCTTACCAGCAGCAGCAGCAGCAGCAGCAGCACAGAGGCAGCAGCGCATTTATTCAAGTCCTGAGATGGTTAACACTGTACATAACCTCTTTGCAAATTGCAGAGCTTCAGCAGCAACACACATCCATTAGTCTGGAAAAGACAGCGTTCCCAAGTGGCTCCCGTGCATTTTTTCCCCCAATTCTCTTGCCATCAACCAATCCTCTGTGTCCTTTTCCTGCATGCAGGGAGTGTTCAGCACTAATCAGGTCAATGATCATCCCGAGACTCGGGGGACCTGACAGGAGCCTATCACCCTAGTTAGAAGATCTTCCGGACCAAAGCACTGTGGCAGAAGATCTCATTTTGAGAAAACAAAATCACTGGAAACAAAATATACAGTATCTCTCCCTTACAACAAGGAATCCTCTGAGGATTGCATCCCCTCTTTCTCTTGGCTGTAGTCACACAGAGGTAGGGAAATAAAGACAGCACAACAATCTGCTCCAGTACCTTGTGGATTTTGGTTTCCCCAGAAATCACTGCTGATCTTCCTGATGTCTGAGCTGTAGGAAAAGAAAGGATCTCAATTAAGGCAAGTGATTTTTTTTTATCTGGGTGACTGCATCCTTCCACGTTTCTGCATTGAAAGTTCTCTGAGTAAACTGCCATTCTGCACTGCAGCAAGTCAGCACTCTAGCTATATCAATAAAAGCTTGTATTTCTCCTTTTACTATTTCCCAGAATATTCTGGTAATTTAAGAAGTATTAGGCTTTATTTTGAGCCTTTCATGTTGCTAGTATAACTGGCTTGAAGGCTGTCTATAATGTTTCTAGCAGAAAGCTGAAATCATTGAATGATGTGAAAAACATGGAACAGGTTATTTAAAGCAAATGTGAACGAACATTTATTTTATTGTGGATATAGAAGTGAATGTATTGTTTGCTTGCTAATTATGTATAATGTTTTTCTCCAGTTTGAGTTTACAGTTGAGTGTTGAATCATTAAAGTTTCAAGGTGTCAAAATATGTAGGAAGCATTGTAGGAGAATTGTTTATTATTATTGTAAGTGGCAAGTGAGACTACTGTATTTATCCAATTTTCTACTGACAATGAAAAAGTGAGATTGTCATACTGTACCTTGTTACACTTGTCCTTCTCCAAGGTTCAACTCTGTTAAAAACAAAACAATGAAATGTGATTCTAGTGTAGTGATGTCCAGGACATAAAAGAAGCTATTAATGTCAGCATAGTACTCTCTCCATCTTTCTCTTGGAAGAACAGTCTTATTTATAGAATACCACTCTGTTTTAATAGGTATGTGGTACCAAAGGGACAAGCTAGAACTAATAAAATATCTTCTCATGACAGATAAAACAGTACAAAGAAAGGACAAAGCATTAGTATTTACTGTATAGATTATATGAATTGCAGACAGCAGCTTGTGATGCTTGCCACACATCTCAGTGTCTTGATCAATGTTGCATTCTGTAGCTGTGAAAGTGAATAAATCATTTCTCATGCATTTTGAAGATCTTTTATGTGTTTTCTCAGAAATGTGATTTTAATCTACTTAGAGGGGGCAGAACATGCCACAATAAAAAGGTTACACTAAAATGATTCTTCATATTATACATGTATTCAATCTTATGACACTTAATTTGAAGTTGGTGAATCTTATTCAAGGACTCTTTTGCTAGACTAAGGTCACCTCTCTGAGTTAACAAGAGCCCATTGTCCACTTGTGATTGAGTGCACATCTTTTTTAGCTTACTTTAGTTGAGAAGTGCTAAATAATGATTAAGTGTTTGAGTGGTGAATAATAGTATCACTTTATTGATCATTAAGTCTTAGTGTTACATAACTATAGAAAATCCATGTAACATTGTACACCTGTATCCTGCTTATGACATATGCAGTAATTAATGTTTGGTATATGGTGAGATAAACTACAGTATTTTACTTGTCATAAAAAAAATATTGTATTCGAGTGCAAAGGAATTCTGACTAATATACTGTGTGTGCATAAGTAATTTACAGACATGGTCCATTGAATATTTGAAAATGTAGTAAAATGCAAATGATCATTAAGCATGGGTGTTTTGCTGGTTTGGCAGTATTGCATTCCTAAGGATAGTATACTGTATTTTTATCAAGGCCATACAATTTTGTCAATGTTCTGATACAACCAAGTTTTACAATCACAATGTTAAAGGTGCACGGACAGTTGTGACAGTTCTGGGTCTAATGTTATATTCCAATAAAATAACGATCTCCTCAATTTAAGCTGCAGTCCCCGATAATGATCTTCTTTTAAACATGTTGTGAATGTTGCAATTTAATAATATGTGTTTTTTATGTGATATTTTCCTTATAGTTTTATGATGTTGCAATCCAGAGATATCAGCCTCCAAAATCATAGATTTTTGATTGAAATTAAGATGGCTACCATTTTTCCGATGGATGTCAATGAGATTAATTTTGAGGGATAAATGCATAATTTAGCTTTTCAAATTAGGATAGCAAATAAAAATATAGAAATAGCATGTTGTATTTCAATGTTATGTGCTTTTTCTTTTCTTTTTTTACCTTGTATGTGGGACTGCCACTTTAAATCCCATCATGCTCTGTACTGAGTGAGATTGCCTACAGATGAGTAAAATCATGATATATAAATTAATATTGACTTGTTTTTCATCAATTTCTTAAGATGATGCTTTGCAAATTGGTTAAAAATTGTATTCAAATTCGTCTTTTTCAAAATGTGTACTATATAAATTAGATAACCAGCCCATTATCCTCTTATTGAAACCATTATGTATACGTAGTACGCATAAGATAATTAAGAGCATGATTAACATGCAAAATTAGTGATTGATACACTTGGTTTCTCAATATTTTTAGAAAATGTTGCGTGCTTAAAATGTGCCAGTGGTCTAATAAACAAACTCCAGTGGGAAAGTTGGCAACATTCTGTCATACAAAAGCTGTTTAAGACCGTCTAGCATTGGTACATTCACATTAAGTAAGACTTATTAAATCAACTGGTACCCGAAACAAATGAGTTACCTTCTGTACTTTGGAAGGAATCAACCATGCTGGAAAAAACACAAAATGTAGTTGGCTATTTTTACCAAACTACAGTAAAAGGAAAATGGGAAAATAATATTCTACCCCAGTATGCACAATTTTGTATGTTTACACCATTTGTTATACATTTACACCATCTCAAATAATTTGAAAAGGAAATTGTACAATTATTAAGAAGACAACATATTAATGGAAAAGGCTATATTAAGATATAATGTGCTAAGGCCATCACTGCGCACATCGTATTCTTGATGTCACAGTGATATTTAACCTTGTTTGTAACTACTGTCCTTCACATATCAAGAAAGTATGTTGTTTCTGAGTAACAGCAATATATAGAAATGCTCACAGATAAAAATTGTGAATACACAAGTAACCTGTACCTTCCACTAAATAAATAACCTACTTAACTGTAGGTCTGATTTCTATAATTGGGGTGACTGTATGCATATATTGGAGTATACTGTATGTTTAAAAAAAGAAAAGAAAAAAAAAGCTAATTATGATTTGAATAAAATGTCCTCATTCACAGATTGGAGTCCAGTTCTGGTTTGCCTAGTATCCATTTTCTATGGAATTATAGGACTATCGCAAACCATAAAGCAATGAAATTAGTTAGGACTTGACCAAAGTCTTATGAAAACATGATGTCTGGTTGGCAATACTATGTCCTTATCAAGGGGGCACAAAAGTTGAATTTGGTATTTCAACATAAAAATGAAACTTTCTTCATTGAGACTTCTCATTGAGACTTTGATACACAACATTTCTCAGTTGTTGAATGCACAAACAAATTACATTTGCTAGGATTGTGCTAGATTTGATGCTTTATATGTATGTCTTTCTTTCTGCCATTAGCTGAATTTCTTAATGATGCTCACATAAAATCTTAAAGAGGATTCACTCTTCCGATGTGACAGTTGCTACAGATGATAGCAATGCCATTGTGGTATTGTCAAATATAGCAACCATTTGGATTTAGTAAAAATAAATAATCTGTTAAATGAAGAGAACAAATCATAATAATAATTTTCTATAAACACAACTAATGTTAAGGTATTTGCCATATGGAATGAACACTAAACACGTACAATCTATGTAATGTGGCTAAATGATCTGAATTACAGTATCCACCTGCATGATTTTGGATAAATGTATTTAGGTGAAATGTAAGTATAAATTGTTGCAGACTAATTACACTTATATATTCACTCAATAAAGTTATCATGATAAATTATGGGATGAAAGACATTTAACTAAATAGGCAAATATTGAAAATTTCAGCCATCAACAATATAAAAACTATTATTGCAAATATTTTTTGGCCATACCATTACTTTCACAGTTGATTTATAACACTTTGTGACTTCACCAAATATTCTCTATGATTCCTACTGAGAACTTTAAATTCACTATGATGTATTTTTTCTCGGCTCATTCTAAACATAACTTTTGATTATTGTGATTTTAAACTATAAAATAACTACTATATATCTGATTGCAGAACAATACAATTTTAACAACAGTGTGGCAAATTTCCTTGCTGTTGGAGCCTGGCTGGCACAATTCCTTACCTGTGGTACTCTATTAGTGCTCTATATACAGTACACAATTATCTATTTTTTTTTAAATATTTCTTTATATAACAGACATTTTGAGAACCCTGCGTTTCTATGATTGCAAGTTGATTGATTGTGGAAGAGAAAAATCTGGTGAAATATGATATCTATGTATCTCTGAAAATTTTCTCATGTGCGCAAACTGTTTGTGTATGTCTTGCTATTAAAAGCTGTGTAATACAGCAGACATACGCTTACAGGGATCTGTGTCAATGTGGATTAGAAACAAAAAGTGACACTGAGTGCTCATTACCCAGAATACCTGGCCTCGGAAGGAGCAATGTATGCAGGGCTGCCGATAGATTTCCTGGGGCCCAGGACTAGACTTTTGACCCCCCCACCCTTACCCCACTGTGTCGGTGCCTCGACCCATTCCGTGTCGGAGGCCTTGCGAGTTCCTCCCTTTCACACCTGTCTGTCGCTTTTCCCCGCCCTTTCTTCCTCACTCACTCTCCACCTTCCTCTTTTACACATCTCTCCTCCCTTTTGCTATCACTCAACCCCCCTCCTCCCCTAGCCACACACACACACACACACACACACACACACACACACACACACACACAACAACACACACACCACACACACACACAACACACACACACACACACAAACACCGGGAAGCCATTGGGGCTGCCTGAAGGGGGGAAATTACTATATCACTCAACCCCCCAATCCCAGCTACACACCACACACACACACACACACACACACACACACACACACACACACACAATACCTCCCAATACTCATACAATCCCCCCTCCCACACTGCTACAAACACCACTTCTACCCACCCCCAGATACAATTACAACTATTTTCCCCCAAATACAATTACCACCACCCCCCACAAATACAATTACCACTTACCTCTGGTTGCTGCAGGCCAGGTCCTGATTCTCCCCAGTTGCTGCTGCCTTTTCCCACACCAGAACTGCCTCTCCCATGCTGAGCGAGCCAAAAGCTTGTCCTGACATCTGAGTGCACCCACCTTCCAGCATGCACCAGCTTCTGGTTTCCACCGCCGTTGCACCGTCTCTCGGCTCTCCCCAGCTGCTGCCTCTTCTTTCAATGCTTCCCAGTTTCTGGCATGCACCGCGGGAGAGAGAGGGTGGTGTCAGAAGAGGAGGCAGCAATAGGGGAAAGCCAAGGCCCGGGGGTGGCAGCAACCATAGGCCCGGTCTCCCCCCCTACCCCCAGTCGGCATCCTTGAATATATGCTAAAAGAATGGGGAAAGGCAGTTTTGTGGATGTGCTCATAAGTGGTATTTTTATTTGCTTTCAGCAATAGTTAGTGTTTTAAACGTTAAAGTAGTAACCCCGCTCAATTTAGCTGTTTGATTTCTTTTAAAGCAGTTGACCAGCAGTGGGCTCTGGAACTGAACTGCACAATATTTATCTCTGGAGACTCCCTAGTTCCCAATAAACATACAGGTTTTGTTTCCGGCGTTCCCTCATCGATATTTAAATGCACGTTCAATAGAAACCTGGAGAAAACCACAACATCATCTCCTTGTTGACATTGTGACTTCCTATTGCCCATGATGTGGCTTCTATTTTGATTTCCCTAAAGGGGAAGAAAATACTGGCAACAAAATTGTTAAGTATCTAGGGAACCAGTACACCCCAAAGCTAAAAAATGGTGCGGTCCAGTTCCGGCTCGGATTCTTTAAACAAAAAGCATTGTTTTCTTTTTTTAAGGATTGCTGATTTATTACTATTACATTTTTGCATGTACAGTGAGTCATTTAAAAATCATGTTAATGTATACGGTAGCTGATATAGTACAGAAAAACTGATATTAATCTTGGCCATTTATTTGTTACATGTTGTGCTTGGATAACACTAATGAATATCATAACAGGCATATTACAGCTCTGACCTACACCATCAAGTGAAATGGTTTAGATTGATGTTTCACAGTAAATCTGAATACTGAGTAAAAATGAGTGCTTAGATAATTCTGCTTTAAGTGTGCATAGATATTTTGATCTGTCCATTTAGCTGGATGTTTAAAAAATAAATAAATAAACTATACATTTTTGCATCTATAATTACTCACCCATGTGGATAAGCAATATTTCTACATTCATTTATTTTGCACACATTTGAAAATGTACTGTAGCTACCTTGTTTGTGTATTCTATTCCTTTTACTTGTTGAGATAGAAAAAGAAAAAGGCATATGCCATGCCAGTCATGCAATGTATCTCTTGAACCTTTTGAACATTCTCATTTGATGGCATGCCATGAATTTACATTCTGAAAATATCAGTACACCACCATGTTTTTACTGCTCTGTTCAGAACAATAAAAAATAATGCCAGGGTTTTATTGTATTTAATGCAGATTGTATATATGAAATGAAATTCAGAATTACCAAGTGATTAAAAAGGTAATTGAGAAACTACTGATAACAGTAAAAATAAAACTTGTTTTCCTGAAAATTGCTAGATGATTACAAAATTTAAATTATTCCAGAAAAAGGGACATTGAGACACCAAAATGCTTATAATAACTTATTATATGACCTTGTCGTGTCTTTTCCCTTGCCATTCCTTGTTTTAAATCTGGCTATTCACAATGACAGTGACCATTGATGATCAAATATATCTCTCCCAAACTACCATTGATTGTTCTCTGTCTTCTTTCATAGCAAAGGTGGAAAGAACACAGCTGATTATGACACAAGAAAAAAGAAATTGTCATTTAAATATTGATTTCTGGAATAGAGAAAATCTAAAATGTTTCCATAAATACATGTCACGTGTGTGTGTGTCTGTCTGTCTGTGTGTGTGTGTGTGTGTGTGTGTGTGTATATATATTTTTTTTATATATATATATGAAAAAGGCATTGGGAACTACAAGTCCCATAATGCCTTGCAGAAATAGCGCTCCGGCAATCTTGAACAGGCTTCGCATAGCCTGCAGAGGGACTACATGTCCCAGAGTCCTCAGGGGGAGGGAATAACACATGGGACTATACCAGCTAATAGGTGTCAGGCAGGGGAGAGAAACAGGATAACCCCTGGGACAGGAGCCAGTGTGCTCAGTCCTGACTGAGGAGGCAATAGAGCAGGTAGTGTCCAGGGAGCAGTGCTTCCCTAGACTATGCCTAGGCTTGCCGCTTAGGCCCCAGCTAGGCCCTAAGTCACCCCCAATGAAGTGTTGCAGTTATGGCCCCCAGATAGGGATGCTTCCCCATTAGTAAATAGAAGCCTGTTGCATCGGTGACCGGATGGCCACGCGGTGCCCTGCGGTTTGGGACCACGTCACAGGCCCAGATAGACATTAGGTGAGACAATCCAGCTGGAGCTCTCCTCACAAGGTGTACGGGATTCATAAGGAGAGAGGAGATTGGTGTTGGAGGCCCCGCGATGTGGGACCTGACTCAACCTTTAATCCACCGGCTGTACCTGGGTACAGGAGTGCCCAGGGTGGTATATAAGTGCACCAACGATTCATACAGGGGTAGCACTACCTCTCAAATATTCTACGGACACCAGGTATTTAGGTGCCTAGTGTACCCTCAGTACTTTGGGGTAACCACACCGGAGTGTTTAGGTAATGTGCTTGGGAATTGAATTGTGATATTGTATTGTGAGTGTGTTCTTGTTATAGTGTGAGTAGTAAAGAACTTATATTTAGTTGTATAGTGGTTATTGAGTCCTATATGGGACCATCCCGCCCTGCTGGGAACCCTCATAGGTGGAGGTGCCTCAGCGAACAGAGAGAGACATCACCCCAGGCTCCCAGAAGCGGAGGCTTAGGCCACCTGCGCATTAACAGGTACACATATATGCACAGTCATGTGAAAAAGAAACTACACCCTCTTTGAATTCCATGGTTTTACATATCAGGACATAATAACAATCATCTGTTCCTTAGCAGGTCTAAAAATTAGGTAAATACAACCTCAGATGAACAACAACACATGACTTATTACACCGTTTCATGATTTATTTAACAAAAATAAAGCCAAAATGGAGAAGCTATGTGTGAAAAACTAAGTACACCCTTACTGCTTCCATAGGAATTAAGATGCTATGTAGCAGACAGGTGCTGCTAATCAAATGCCCTTGATTAATTGATCATCAGCAAGTGTGACCACCTCTATAAAAGCTGAAGTTTTAGCAGTTTGCTTGTCTGGAGCATTCAGGTGTGTGTTAACACAATGCCAAGGAGGAAAGACATCAGCACTGAACTTAGAGAAGCAAGTGTTGCTTCCCATCAATCTGGGAAGGGTTATAAGGCCATTTCCAAACAATTTAAAGTCCATCATTCTACAGTGAGAAAGATTATTCAAAAGTGGAAAACATTCAAGACAGTTGCCAATCTTCCCAGGAGTGGACGTCCCAGCAAATTCACCCCAAGGTCAGACCGTGCAATTCTCAGAGAAATTGCAAAAAACCCAAGACTCTACAGGCCTCAGTTAGCATGTTAAATCTTAAAGTTCATGACAGTACAAATGAGAAAAAGACTGAACAAGTATGGTTTGTTTGGAAGGGTTGCCAGGAGAAAGCCTCTTCTCTCTAAAAAGAACATGGCAGCACGGCTTAGGCCTGGGTCCCGCTGCGGCCGTGCGCGCTACTCACCATCTGCTTGTATCCTCCCGCACCGGTCCCAGTCTCTCCTCACTGTATAGGGCTCACTACATGTTGTGACGCGTCAGCCAGCAGGGGATGCAATAGAATTGTAATCCCGAGCGGCGTCACATGGTGTGGCAGGGAGCCGGGGAGGAGGGGAGGACGGGAGGAGGAACTTGCCATAACACGAGTGCTTTACAAGGAAGCCAGTTAATGTACTGTTGTTCTTGTACACTGTATCCTAGATATCATTAATGATGAGAGTTCTTCTTCCACCACTTTCCTTCCCTAATAAATAGTTAATTTGCCTGTCTTGAGAGCGTACTCTGTGTGTGCTGTGAGTTTTGGCCCACCCCCCTGTCATGGCCGTGCCCCCCTGACCCGTTTTGGCCACGCCCCCCTTGCAAAAATGCTCCCTACGGACCACAGATAGCGCTGAAGTGCCCTACACGCGCCACCTTTATGCAGTGCGGGCGTGCTGTCTGATGCAGCGGGACCTTAGCCTTAGGTTTGCAAAGTTGCATCTGAACAAACCACATGACTTCTGGAACAATGTCCTTTGGACAGAC
>WSYH01002132.1:12500-47500 GCA_036426205.1 Ascaphus truei | reverse complement strand
TCGTGAGAGACTGCGCTTGATCAGCGGATCCTTTTCGAAGTCAGTTGCCAGTTACAGGAGTAGCCGGAAGGTATTTAATAAGTGCACCACCACCGGTACCATCAGGCGCTGATCCCGCCTTGGGGAAGGACACATTGGGGGACACTGGGTTGAGTGACCAAGGGGCTGCGCACATACATATTGGACACGGTATGGGGTGCACGCGGTGAAGGGAAAGTGACATTACTCTTTAGGAGAGTGGCCGAGCCACAGGTGTTATTATTGCATGTCATTCCTTTCTATGCTGGGTTCTAACTGTGTTATCCCTTATGGATATAAGATAAGGTCCTGCCATCACGTAACAGTAAAAGGTTCCAATGTTGAAGTGTGTTATCGTTATTCTTACTTAGGGGAATCTCACTTTTTGGGGATCCTGGGTAAGTGGAGGCGCTGCCAAGACCCTTATATTACCCCAGGCTCCCAGTTAGCGGAGGCCCAGATCTCGCTGAGCCAGCAGGTACATACAGCACTAGTAGTCGCTCTTGATACGCAGGAAAGAGGGCTACATATATATATATATATATATATATATTATCTATATATATATATATATTCCACCTAAATACAGATACAGCGGTCGGTACCACTGGCACATTGCAGCAGGGCACACACAACATGGCAGCGACATACTAACATTACATGTGCTTGGAAAGGGGGTTGGCTACCTAATAGTGTGATAGCCCCACCCCTTTTTCACACATCTGTTACATTTCATCTCTGTTGTTTTCATAACATAAACTAAACAAAGCCACAGACAACAGTGTCCAGATCAATACATCTCATATTGAATATCTACTGTACAGTATGCTGAACAAGTAAGAAGATAATTGTTTTCACGAATGTGGATTGGTGAACAGTTAAAAAGCCTCCAACCGTAATTGGTTTGACCAGAAGAAAAATTTACTATAGACGAGATATACATTTTATCTAAAAATTGCCGCCTAGTAATTATAATTAATTATCTGTAAAACTCCCTCAGCTTGGAAACACATTTCTTGTGCAATGGAAAATGTATATACATCTTTTAAATTAAACCCTTGTTAGAAACTTTAGATCCCTTTATTGAAATATATGTACCAACAGTGTACTTTAGGCTGCACTTATAGTGTCGGCGACAGCAACAGTGACGCGATATCACTTCAAAACAAATGTACTGTATTGAAGCAGTTGCGTGCGCTTATTGACGGCGCAACGGATTGGTCGCGATCGCTGAAAGTCACTTCAATTTGATTTTTCCAGCAACCGCAGCGTGACGTCAGCGTCACCATCGCGTCGCTGTCGCCGGCACTATAAGTGCAGCTTTATGCAGTGATTTTTTTTAGGTAAACAATACCCTTATTCATAACTGTTCTACATTTTATTTATTTCATTTTTGTCTGTTTACAAATGAAAAGGCATTTAGATCTGAACTGGGGGAAAAAAGGTGCAACTTTGTTGTCTATTATTTGTTAAGCAACATTTACATCACTTGACTAAGTATATTAACAACTTAGTCTGACTCATTACATTTCTAAGAATTCTTGTGTCTTTGTCCACTGCACACAGAAAAAAAAAAAAAGCTTCAGCTTTTCTTTTTTCCCTCTTATGTAGTTCTTAGTGCAGTGCAAGGATTCCTATCCTTGGAAGCAGAACACATCAATTGCAAACAGCAATCAGGGTTTACTTTCCTTTCTGGCACCAGGGAAATCTCTGGCAAAATGCAATGGCCACTAATGAGTAGGGTTCGATGTATGAAGACACTGGTGTCATTAAACTGAAACTTAGAAAAGCATTATTAAAATGTATTTTAGTGCCAATCTACCAAGGTACCTCACAACTATTTTGCTCAAGGTGGATCACTTTGTGGTTTGGAAAATTGAATTGTATTTAGGAAGAAGTTGAGTGATCTAAATATAAAGTCAAGCTGTACTACATGAAATTCTCACCTCTGCAATCAAGAACACTGCAAGGTTTGAGATACTATAAAGTTCTGTTTTATGTTTTTACATTTGAAGTGCACCAAAATAAGTATTGCTTTTTATTGAAACACACACCCCTTAATGTTAGTAAATATCTATTTGGTTTCTATAACGGCACTGTCCTTTCCTCAGCATCTAGGTGTGTGAGCATACAGTAACATATCTAAATATTCCAACTTTTATTCCATCTCCTCTTAAAGGCAAACTACTTTTATTACAAATTCAATTCCCAGTAATTTATATACATACTGTTTGTGTGTGTATATAGTATACAGTGTGTATGTATGTATGTATGTATGTGTGTATATATATATATATATATATATATATATATATATATACAGTGTTCGACAAACATATACATTTGCTCGCCCCGGGCGAGTGGATTTAACCCCCGGGCGAGTAAATATTGGCCCAAGCAGCACACGTTTGGTACTAGGTGGCGAGTAGATTTTTTTGTATGGCGAGTAGATTTTTTGATGATTTGTCAACCACTGTATATATATATATATATATATATATATATATATATATATCTTGTGGCAGGATGACCGTGGTTAGCGAGGAGGCAACACAATTCTTCCGGTGAAATAATATGCTGGTGGTTTTAATTGTCAAAACATATAACAAAACAATGGGTGCTCTGTCCCTTTAAGTAAAACAAAACATCAAACCAATAGTGTATCCCTGTTAGACTGAACTTTTGTTTTAAAAGCAGGTGAGCTTACTTAATTAGGATCACCTGTGGATTGCCTAATCAGTGGGGGTAACTCCTCATATACTGGAAAGCAGGCATACTGCCACCTCCTACTAATGTAAACAGAGTCTATGCCTTATCGACGCTTACTGAATGAGGCCCGCAGTTTCTAGGAAATCCTGATGCTTGTCCCATAGAAATGTTTAAATGTATAGTTACAAGAACCAGCCTGAGTACAGAGAGACAGCACACAGCAAGTTTGTAGTTCAGAAAGATTTGTATTAGGTATACAGGGCCATGAGGAAGGTCCCTCTGTGAGGACCGAAATGTTGGTAGCGATGCCCTGTATACCTAATACAAATCTTACAGAACTATAAACTTGCTGTGTGCTGTCTCTGTCCTCAGGCTGGTTCTTGTAACTATACATTTATCTCATTTCTATACTGTTTATATGTATACATCAATTTATTTCACCCAAATCTAGGATCAGAGTATAGGAAAAGGCAGCATATTACCATTAAGTTTGATCCAAACATTTTGTATTGTCCAATAGAAGGACCTTTATCGGGGTAATATGCTGCCTCTTCTGCTCCGATCCAGGGGTTTGGGCAAAGTATATTGATTTACATGATGCCTATGAAGCGTGCACTCACATACCTCATGCTTACATGATGTTTTATGTACAGTATATATAAATATAGATGCAGCACTCATTCAGTAATTTAAAGCACATTTATTTAATCAATAATAAAAAAATCAGCAAGCTGGAGCTTGACAAAGGACCGTGTTGTTGGAAACATCCCTTTTGATGGAATAAATGTACACATTAATTAATTACTGAGCAAGTACTGCAAATCTGCCTTTACCTGTATGTCATTCAAGGCTGAAGTGGTATGTGTTGATGTGTGTGTGTACCCCCCCCCCCTGCCCCCGGCTGCAAGGATAGGGTGTACTAATGTGCTAATAATATGAGGTAGATTTTTACAGTCTTTGGCTTAAGACAGGGGTTTGTACCTGCTCCAAGGTGTATGTAGCTCAGTCAGTTTGTCTGTCATCTAACAGCATCCTTCATGGTATCGTGCCAAAGCTGTAGTTGAGGAGTGGTCAAATAAAATATAAAAGGTGCCAGGAACGTTTAACTGGAACACTTTATTGTCAGTAACAGCATAGCAGCATTGTTCATCAGCAAGACAGGTTTTAGCATTCACTCATAAGCAGACTTATTATCTCCCATGGTAGATGTCAATTTCTGATACCAACTTAAATCTGGAAATGGAGCCCAGAATATATACTGTATCAATCTAAGGACCCTTCGCCTGATACTGAACATGGATCAACCCACTCCCAGGAACCTACTTACCATTGGACAGGATTGCTTCCTTTATCAATGCAGATTTATTGCTGTATAGGCCCTACAGGAATCACCTCTTAGGCATCTTCACCATGAAGGCTGTATGCAGAGGCTTTTCTATTTTACCCTTCTGTGACAGAATACCCCCTATTTAATAATAATAATAATAATAATAATAATAATAATAATAGCATGTTCTTGTATAGCGCTGCTAATTGTACGCAGCGCTTTACAGAGACATTTTGCTGGCACAGGTCCCTGCCCCGTAGAGCTTACAATCTATGTTTTTGGTGCCTGAGGCACAGTGAAATAAAGTGACTTGCCCAAGATCACAAGGAGCCGACACCGGGAATTGAACCAGGCTCCCCTGCAACAATCTCAGTGTCAGTCAGTGTCTTTACTCACTGAGCCACTCCTTCTCCCCTGCTACTCTAGGGCCCTATTCTTGAGTAAACACTTTTCCTGCCTGGCAAATAGTAAAGTGGCTGCTCCTTACCCCACAGGCCAGGTGGACCTGTAGTCCCCCCTTGATGGGTATAGTTTGGATGAGGATGATGATAGAATTCTTGGAGGATGATCCTGGATGCTAAAATCCTCCTGGGGGTCTGAATAAAAGATGGTGGATCACAACCTTTTATATCTAGGGAGTGGCAATAATTCTGCATTCAGTCACTGGGCAGATTAAACTAGTTACATGTCACCCATCCTGACGTGACCATCCAGCACTTTCCAGACATCACCAGACCAAACGTGCCTGGAAGTGCAACAATTTAGCAACAATATAGGGAACTGACTCACATGCCTAGGCTAGTGACAAGTTAGCACTAGCACTGCCTGCTGCTACCAGTGCTGAAAGGCAGGGCATAGGGATGATTTTAGAGGATGATACATATATATATATATATATATATATATATATATATATATATATAGGGAACCATGTTAAAAATGGTTATTGAGGCAAAAAGTGACACTGTGTGCTCATTTGCATGTCATTTCCCAGAATCCCTTGCTGCAGTGGAAGTGCTGTATGCTGGGTGATAATGGGGAAAGGCGGGGTTGCAGACCTGCCTAAGACATGCAGATGAGCATACAGTTATATTTGCATATATATATATATATATATATACGTAATGGGTATTCCCCCTACTCCAATCGCAGATAGAGTGCATGTGAGGGGGAACCTATATGTTACCAGGTGTGGTTCGTATACCTGCAGGTTCACAGGAGGCCTGAGCCTCCGCTAGTGAGAGCCTGGGGTGAATTCTCTCGAACGATCTTCCTTACAGCGCCTCCACCTATGTAGGATTCTAGGAGTGTAGAATGTACCCCACACAGGACCCGCATATAGTAATCACATACACTGGAGTATAAGTATAACCGTTTACTATATGAAGAATAGAACATAACACATGCATCTGCATCAATAACTGTATCACTCTGTACCAAAGTTCCAATTGTCCTTCACTCCCACTTAGGAGTGTATACCCTGTGCCCACCACCGTGTACCCCCACACCGTGTCCACAGTATAACCCATATCCCGTGGTCAGCGCTGCCACTTTGTGTGAGTACTCTGTAGTTGGTGCACTTATGTAACGATACCTGCCCAGTGCGACGGCACCTGGGCTTCAAAAGAGCTTCAAAAAGGGTCCCCCGATCTCCTGCGTGACGTCCTGGTTTCACCAGCACGGTGATCCGTCAGGGGCGATCCCACCCTGGAGATAGTCCTGCTCTTTCAATGGAGTAGACTTGAGCCCAAGCCTTTTCGAGGGAAGCGCAGCGTCCGCTGTGTCCCTAACTGACAATATCAATAATGGGGCAGGATCCCTAACCTAGGGCCTGTCCCTGAAGCACAATCTACTGGCTCAGGGCTAACTAGGGTTTGGGGGGCTGCTGGCCTAGTGCAGTGGGCCACTGACCCCTGCACCCTCACCTCCTTCCCCTAGAGTCTCCTTCCGCCGACTAACGTGGGCTTCACGCGCGAAATGTAGCAATCCCTGAGAGCAGGGAGATACTCTAGCTCTATTGGCTCCCTGGAATCATGTGGTGCGCTCTTGAGGCTCATGGGACATGTAGTCCCATCTAATAGCCGCCTCTAATTGGCCGTGCCTTCGCATGCTTATATTGCGCATGCGCGAACTAACAGGAGCCTCCCGCCATCTCACTACACTGCGCATGCACGAAGAACAGACATGGCGGCACCCTGTGCTGTCGGGCCACCGCGGAGCCTCCAGAGCACCGGAGCGCTCCCTGCTCGGCCCCCACCCTCCAGACACACTGGCGGTGCTGCTGCTTGACTCGGGCAGCCCGCAGCATCGCGCCCGGCAACGGAGGTAAGGGGGAGGTCGCGGTGCTCAAAGGGGCCCAAGGCTACATATATATATATCAAATTCCAGAATGCACTGTTTTAAAGTAAAAACCCTTTTTGGCTTCATTAAATGTAACACTGCCGGAAGAAGAGATCAGTGTATCTTGAAAGCTCACACAAGTAAAAGCATTTAGTTAGCCACAGAACGATATCGTCTATTCATTTTTGATTATTAAGCTTGGCTAATACGGTACAGATACATCTACATTCAGCTGAACTCCGTTATAACACGGTCCTTGGGGGCCACAGAATGAGGCTGCGTTTTAACTGGGATCGTGTTAACATTTCGGCACGTGAGGATTTACCAGCATCTACAGACGAGAACACGAGTATTCTAAAGCTTGCCTTAAACTAGGCCCGGTTACATTCTGGGTGTAACCTGGCTAGTTTAAGGTATTTCTGCATTGACTAAAGACCCATAGGATTAATACAGCAAGGGTCCCTGGCAGTCCCATTCAGTTTGAATGGGACTGCCAGGGACCCCCGCTGTTAATCTGATGGGCCATTAATCAATGCAGAAATGCTGGGGCTAGTTTAAGTCAAGTTTAAGGCATGTATCCAGCATGTACTGGGTCTTTTTGGCGATTGCCACTGGTTTGTGTTAGAATATCTCTTTGCTGTCAGCTCTCTCTCCTCACTTCATAGGACTGTGTCCACGTGCTCTCCTCTCTGCAGCTGTCAGTTCTCATGCATGGTGTTGCAGAGGAGGGTCACATGACACAACACACATTTTTTAAACATTCAATACTTTATTGCTAACGGACACCTACACACCTACACACCTACACACCTACACACCTACACACCTACACCATGTGGGAACTGAACATTAATACATTATTAATACATTTTATATAATACACATGCAGGGATTGAACTCAGACCTTCCATATACTGGTACCAATGCTTTACCTCTACACCACTGGCTTTGTGTGACAAGACAGACCCTATAAATAGGCTCAGACCGTGTTATAAGCGGATTGTAGTAGATCGCGCGATAATGGGGTTTAGCTGTATGTATATATATATATATATATATATATATATATATATATATATATATATTTGCCTTTCTGAGATTTTTGTTTATAATCAAGCCATAGCTATCACTTGCAGGCTGACCAATGTATTTTGTAGACATACTAATTTGGTGACTTTTTTGTCTTTGAACCTTATTATAATCATGCGAAAAATCACTTGCAGACAGACAGCTTTGATTCCTATAAAATCCTGACAATATGACTGAGATTCACTAAGCATTGATGCGGGGTATTACACCATATGCAACATTAACTTTCATTGATAGTGCTTAGTGAATCTCCCTCAATTTCTGTTATTATTTCACCACCTATTTGGATATTTTCAAAAGTAAGAGCTTTCTTTTGAATAAATTCCATTTGGAGGATTGGACTTATAATATGGACCTTTACTGTTTTGTTACAAACTTTCAAACATTGATTGCTGCTGGCTCTTCTGATTAGTTGTGCTTGACACAATTATTTTAATTTGGGAAATCAAGCTTGCCAATGCTGTTGACAATATTCAATATTTAAAAAACATAATTTCTTTACAAAAAATGCAATATTGTTTTGTTTGCTCTTTCACATTGTTTGGAGAGACAGTAATTCTCCTTTCATGTTTTAGCTGATATTTAAAGGTGAATACTGGCTTAATCAATTCACTGAATGATCTGGGAAACCTGGCTTCTTAACTACACTCTGACATACTCCACTTGATTTTAATTCTAACATCTGAACAATGTCATTGCATTATTATTATTATTAATTGTACAATATACTGTACATATCCACCTCATACATGTATTAGAGACAATGATTTAAGGTTTCTGGGGCTGAATATAGCGCCAAATACTTAATGGAAATGTGTGAGATAACAAACTTGTTTCAGATGTACCAAAATGCAACATTTCTGGAAAGTCTGGTCACTGGAGATAAAGGTTAGCAAATAATTGTATAGCTAAAAGCTTTCTTTTCAAAAGACTAGCTATTGAGCCATCCGGTTTAGTTAATTTATTTTTTAATGACTGAATTACATGTTGGAATATTTAATTGCCACCTATTACTTTATTTCTCTTTAACCTATTACTTGAATTAACTTATTATTATATAATGTTAAGGTTAATTACATTTACTTTACCTAGTCATCAACTCCAATTGAGATTCATTTGTCTGGTTCCTTGAACCAACTCCATACTCAGTTCTCTGCCTGAAGCACACTCATTAATGCTGACAGAGGAGACTGTTTGCCATCTCATTTGAAAATGAGAACTTTATTTTCCACTAATCAGTTAGGAAACATGACACAGATTCAAGTTAAAAGAAAGTTAAGTCAAAGTGAAATGTAAAAATCTCAGGTTAAACACTAGAATGCATTGAGGTTAAAAAAACAACTGTTAAAACGGAATTTCTTGAAAGACAAAAACATGTATTTTCATAAAAGGAACTGTGACTTTGTTAATCTTCAAAAGATAATAAATATTTAATTTGATTATGTTGATAGTTAATAAAAGCATTTGTTATACCGTAGGACACTTTGAAATCACAGAATAAATAAATAAACATTTTCTTATACATTTGCCATGTGGTAAAATAGCCAAACAACTAAAATACATATTCAGATGTAGCAGATGTTACAGTGCTCCCGTTGTCGCAATGTTTTGTGTAAATGCTGGTGCATTATTTAAGTAATAGTCCCCGAAGAACAGGGCATTATTGGCCAATAATGCCCTGGCTGGAAGAGTTGACAGCCTGAGGCAAAGCCGAGGTATTTTAACCCTGCCAGGGCATTATTACATAGTTACATAGTTACATAGTAGATGAGGTTGAAAAAAGACGTACGTCCATCAAGTTCAACCTATGCTAAATTTAGACAACAGATACTTTATTCTATATCTATACTTACTTATTGATCCAGAGGAAGGCAAACAAAAAACCCCATTAAGGGGAAAAATTAATTCTTTCCTGACTCCAAGAATTGGCAATCGGATTAATCCCTGGATCAACATCCTTCCCATGTATACTTATTTGGTATATCCCTGTATACCTTTCCCATCTAAAAAGATGTCCAACCTTTTTTTGAACAAATCTATTGTATCTGCCATCACAGTCTCCATGGGTAATGAATTCCACATTTTAACTGCCCTTGCTGTAAAGAACCATTTCCTTTGTTGCTGGTGAAATTTCCTTTCCTCCAACCTTAAGGGATGGCCCCGAGTCCTTTGTACTGCCCGTGGGATGAATAGTTCTTTGAAAGCTCCTTGTATTGTCCCTGAATATATTTGTATATAGTTATCATATCCCCTCTTAGACGCCTCTTTTCTAATCTAAAAATAAATCTAATTTAGCTAGCCTCTCCTCATAAGTTAGAATGTCCATCCCCTTTATTAATTTGGTGGCTCTTCTCTGCACTCTCTCTAGTTCCATAATGTCTTTTCTTAGGATTGGTGCCCAAAATTGTACTCCATATTCAAGGTGTGGTCTTATGAATGCTTTGTAAAGGGGCATAATTATGTTTACTTCCCTTCCATCCATTGCCCATTTGATGCAAGATAAGATCTTGTTTGCCTTTGCAGCTACTGCATGACATTGGGCACTATTGCTAAGCCTGCTGTCTACAAGCACTCCTAAATCCTTCTCCATCAAGGATTCCCCCAATATATCTCCATTTAATTTGTAAGTCGCCTTTTTATTCTTGCATCCCAAATGCATAACCTTACATTTATCTGTATTAAACCTCATCGGCCATTTACCTGCCCACGTTTCCAGTCTCTCCAAGTCCTTCTGAAGAGAAATTACACCCTGCTCTGATTCTATTACCTTACACAATTAAGTATCATCAGCAAAGATTGAGACTTTGCTCTCGATCCCAACCTCAAGGTCATTAATAAACAAGTTAAAAAGCAGGGGTCCCAGTACCGATCCTTGAGGTACTCCACTCACGACTTTAGCCCAACCTGAAAAAGTTCCATTTATGACAACTCTCTGTTGTCTGTCCTTTAACCAGTTTTCAATCCAGGTGCATATATTATTACTGAGTCCAATTTTCTTTATTTTGTACACCAACCTCTTGTGTGAAACCGTATCAAAAGCCTTTGCAAAATCTAAGTAGACCACATCAACTGCATTACCCTGGTCTAAATTCCTACTTACTTCCTCAAAGAAACAAATAAGGTTAGTTTGGCAAGATCTATCCTTCATAAATCCATGCTGACTATTACTAATAATTTTGTTTTCCATTAGGTATTCCTGAATATTATCCCGTATTAAACCTTCAAGTAGTTTCCCTACTATTGAAGTCAGGCTTACAGGTCTGTAATTCCCCGGGTGTGATCTAGCTCCCTTTTTAAATATAGGCACCACATCTGCTTTACGCCAATCTTGTGATACTGAGCATGTGGAAATGGAGTCATTGAATATTAAATATAATGGTTTTGCTATTACTGAGCTTAACTCCTTGAGAACTCTTGGATGTATGCCATTGGGGCCAGGTGCCTTATTTACTTTAATGTTTTCAAGTCGCTTATGAACTTCTTCCTCAGTTAACCAATTGGTCATTAATATGGAGGTTGTGGCTTCCTCCTGTGGCGCTACTATTGAACTTGATTCTTCCCTGGTAAACACAGAGGCAAAGAATTTGTTTAATTCCTCTGCTTTTTCCTTATCTCCAATAATCTGCCTACCCATCTCACACTGAAAGGGTCCTATATTTTCTTCTCTCATTTTTTTGTTATTAAGGTACTTAAAGAACTTTTTAGGGTTGACCTTACTTTCTATTGCAATCCTTTTTTCATTATCCATTTTTGCTAATTTAATTGCCCTTTTGCAATTTTTGTTACATTCCTTATAATTCTGATACGATGTCTCTGTCCCTTCTGACTTAAAGAATCTAAACGCCTTCCTCTTCTTGTCCATTTCCTCCCCTACCTGTTTATTTAGCCACATTGGTTTTGATTTATTTCTTTTATACTTATTACCCAAGGGTATACACTGATATATATATATATATATAATATATATATAGTATTAACGCTGCAACAGCCGGGCTCTTGTCCAAGTGACCCTCTGATTCCCCTCCAATGTTATGGAGGGGGCTACCTGTAACAATTGCTGCCTATACTCCCTTGGTACCACTAACTGTCTTCTATCTGTCCAAACCCTATCTGGAGCTGTAGAATCCTGCTCTCTATACAAAGCCCATGATGCCATGAATACCGATCTGACCCACTGTCCGAGGCAGACTCAGATGCCCGGAGTCCCATGCCCTCTAAGCTGGGATCAGACTTGCGCATCCTTAAACTATGTGACTTATTCTGGCCACCCACCATTAGTCTCTAATTTGGGATAAACAGGAATATGTAAAGGGGAAGGTGTAAGCACACTGTCGCGACTCGTTCTGGCTTACCTTCCTGGTCTCGTCGGAGACCTCTGGAACTGTTGGTTCCAAATGCATGGGTATGGAGATATACTCAGGTGCAACTCCTGAGCTCTGACTAGTGGTAATCACTGCAACAGGAGCCAGTTCCACCGTAAACACACATGTAACATTCCCCAGGTCATTACCAAGGAGGACCTCAATATCAAACCAGGCAATACCCCCATCTCCCTCATGCCTCGTCCGTCACACCGATCCAGGAATACCTGGGCAACTTGAATGGACCGCGGTCCACCATCCGACATGGTTACTTGCATCCATGTGCCCAAGAGCAAATCCTCTGTCTGGACCATATCAGGTTGGAACAGGGTAACAATGGCACCGGAGTCGAGCAAGCCAGCCGCTTGGCCATCTCTGATGGTCACTTGGCATAACTGCTTCTGCCGGACATTGTTGGATTGCAGTCCGACTGGCACAATCTGATGTCCTGCTGTGTCTGCTGCTAGTCCCCTGGTAATAGTGTAGGTTCCTCTGTCGAAGTCCCTCACTGGGCTGGCTGGACGGCTGCACTTGGCTCTTCTGTGGTTGCCAGTCACACCAGTTTTGCAGCTGGAAAGCATTGCCCCGGCATCCCATAACGGGGTTTGTATCTCAGGAAGCAGTGAGTCCCCTGACCTGTAAACAACACGGTTCTGCTCCGGAGACCCTGTACTCATCTACACTAGTATTACAATTTAAATGTTTTTATTTCGACCGAGATGTGCGCAGAGAGAGGCGTCGCTCTCTTTTCAGACAAATCAACCTGCCGGGTGAGCCCTTTTCAGAGGGCAGATCATCTCGTCACCAGCTTCTCGCCATGTTTGCAAATGTTGCTATCACTGGTATTCGAGGCCTTCTGCATACCATAATAGCAACACTGTCAAAAAAGGGGAATAAAAAACCCTGATAATTTTTTCTATTGGAATTTACTGCATGGGGCCCTATGAATAAATAGTTACCTTTTCAAGTATGGAATGGTTCAATTGGGCCTGTTTAACAAAGCTTGGATTGTAGACAAATAATATTTTGCGAATGGAGATTTGGAGGCTGATTTAACATTCCGTTTGATATATCCGTCTAGTCTACAATGAGTTTAGAGATATTACATTATTCATAACAATGTTCTTTTTTGAGGTCCTATTAAAGCTTTGGAGTGGAAAAGAAACTACAGCGCCCTCAAAACTCGAACAATAAGTAATAATATTACCATACACTGGACCTCTCCGTGCACCTATGTGTGAGTGCACTACTGCAAGGATCGGCGTCTGCTGCTCAACCCTATGGGTCTTTCCAGGACCCTCAGACCAAAATACAGGAACAAGAGAAAAGGGGAGCGCAGGTTAGAAAATGAACCCAATCCTCTGCACAGGGGGAAGGGGCTGACTGACTGACTGACAAGTCTTAAGTGTGAGTGTACTTGTTTATTATGTATTATGTTTATTATGTATTAAATGTTATACATTTTTCTAATACAAGCCTCATGTACTACTATGTGGATTGAACCCTTGGGGAACTTGACAGGGATCCGTTGGGAGATGTAACACCTTAGTGGAAGCGGAAGAATTGGAACATAGATGGGCAGAGAGCAGAAGGAGATCTTAAGAAACCCTTTACCTACCATTTGCTTACACATGGCCGTGTAAGTACGTTCATGTATATATATATATTTTCTGAACCCACACTTGTCAGTCTCTGACTGATTGCCCCTTCCCCCTGTGCAGGAGGATTGGGTCCATTTTCTAACCTGCACTCCCTTTTCTCTTGTTCTCCTATTAAAGCTTTGGCTGAGCTAGCTAAAAAAATAATAATATATATATATAAATATATATATACAGTATATATATATGTGTGTTACACAAAATACTTATCTTTCCGGTAGTGAACTATTTGAAATAAATATATATTATTTTGTATTGATATTATTTGTTTGGTACTGTAGCTAGGATATGTATACTAAACAAATTGGTTAACCAACTGCCCCATTGATTAATTAACTTAAATATTATCATCATGGAAAACATTTATGTTTTGCATAGTCTTGAAAAAAGTGCCGAGAAATGTGTTAGAAAATGGGTAAGGTATATTTCCTCTCTTAATACTGTAACTACTATAAGAGATCCCAGTCTTCATTGTTTCAAGGTGACAGAATGGTACTGTGCTTATAGTAATAGACATATGTCTGTAGTCAGTCTGTTTTTTTGGTTGAAAATAAGACTTTGAATCATGTTTTAATCAACTTCTCTCAAATTCATAATTTCAATCCTGACCAGCTACAATTTTGAAACATAAATACAATTAAAGCCAATATTCGATTTGGGAGTAGGGATCTATTCCAATAAAATAGAAAACCATTTAAAATGTTTCCATTATAAACTAGGTTTACCTTGGGTTTTTATGACGCTTTGCATATCACATCGCTTTTTAGAGAAAAAAAAATATTTTATGCATGATCAAGATTTTTTAACCACATATTATGTATTATAGTTTTGGATTACATTAAATCATTTGTGATATTCTCACACACAGGTAGTATATTTAACTAATTATCACTGAGGCAGCCCTTTATAGTCATTACATTTGATATGCACTACAGTACAGGTATGTCATGAGAGACCAGTACTTTTAACACCTTTTACTTTTCGGGATCACTTTCACTAGGCAGGACACATATTTTGGAATAAAATGAGATTTATTCTGGTAAACCAGCAGGCATACAACATAACACAAAACAGTGAAAATAAATATTCACTGGGGGCCTTGGAGGAAGACACTAGCCTCAACTAGGTGCAGGGCGCCTGCTTCAGGAAGGCTTACCCTGTCCTCTCTATGTCTAGGAACGCCACGGTACTATATTCAGTATTGCGAGCAAAGCACCTTTGAAAAACCTGCCTCTGCTTTACCGGACCAGAAGGTATGTGGCGTTTCAGGATAGACACGTCCTCTCCTCAGACCATACACAAAGGTGTATGGTCTGAGGAGAGGACGTGTCTGTCCTGAAACGCCACATTTTTGCATATACACCTGTACCTGCTTTGATGCTTTGAATAAAAACGAAATGCTTAGAGTGTGGCTCATCGCGGGATCTGGTTAGAGGAGAGAGAACCCACTGTCGGCAGAGACGAACGGGCGAATTAACATGACCGGACGTGACGGATGCAGAGAGGATCAAAAGTGTGTGGGATACAGTAGTGGTGAGATCGCAACTGACTGCCTACTTCAATAGCTTGCTATACCCTGCCTTTTGATCACTGACTAAGTGTAAGCCTCCATTTGTGAGTGTATGTTTTAAATATATATTTTCTAAGTTGATCTGCTCTATGGCTCTATTCTTCTGTCTTTGAGATTCAAGGGACTACATGCATCACACCATCCAGAGACGTCTTTGCCACTGTTTGGATCTTTGCCTATAAACCCTGCTCCATTGTGAGTAGGAAATGTATAGGCCCTTCATTTGCAGTTTTTATTTTGTTGCATTATTGCACTATGTGATTTTTTCTTTATTACATGGCATTCATCACCGCTCCCCTGTTTTGAAAGTATTAATTTCAAAAGACTCTGGAAACAGTCTTTTAAGGGTTGAGTGAGATTTTTGCCTCTTTATTATATTTCACTACATTCATTTTATTTATTGTATTTGGTGTTATTCGTTGATCACGCATACACTTTATTTACATTTTATTATATATTTTCACTTTTTATATTTTATATCTTCTCCTTTATATTTTCACTGGTTAAGTGAGTGTTTGAGCGCCATCCAGTGTTTTGTGTACTGTAATGCAACAGGAACTGGCGGCCAATCTGGGTACAAATCGTAGTGCAATAGCCAGTCACAAGCTGGAGGCTCAACTTGTTGCCCCCGTTAAAAAGCACTTTTGAAAAGCCCGCCTATGCTTCACTGGAACAACCCTAGGAACAGTCTTGTACTCTGATTGGGCAGTCCCCTTACATGGACATTCATTGCCTATGTCTAACATGGAACAGGGACTGGCGGCCAATAAGAGTACGGATCCTAATGGGACAGCCAATTACAAGCTGGAGGTTTGTCTTGTTTCACTCGTCAGAGGAGGTGATGTGCTCAGTGGCTCAAGTTCCCGGTGAGCGGGAAATTCGAACTGGCCAATGGAAACCATGCCTACGAGCTTTGAATCCCATTAGAAAACAAGCGCTATATTGAATAAAGTTGTTGTTATTACTGGAAACAAAGAAGTCCATAGCAACATCCAAAGTGAAAAAAATACACAGTGAAATACCTATATATCTCTTGTAAAAGAGTCATTAAGTTAACCCTTTGGCCAAAGCGTATAAGCCTGCGAGCCACATGAAGGCATGACCAAATTTGCAGGTCCTAACACTAACTGATTCAAATTCTTATTTACCTCTATAATTAGAGGAAGAATGGTCCTAGCATTGAACCTGTCACAACTGGCTGCATGAAAAGAAAACCTGCTTACTTGGAAAGTGGGGAGGTTTGAGCTTAAACACTGGGAGGGAGGAGCCACTGACCTCCAAAAATGCTGAGAACAGCTGGACAAAGTTGAGAAACACGCAAACCCAGCAAGCTCTAAGAAACCCACCAAAATTACCACAATATATATATATATATGTCAAAAGGAGTGCTACTGGGCATGGCTAAATGTATACAACAAGAAACAAAGAAGTCCAGAGCAACATCCAATGTGACAAAAATACACAGTAAAATACCTCTATAGCTCATGAAAAATGGCCATTTAGTTAACCCTTTGGCCAAAGCGCATTAGCCTGCGAGCCACATGAAGGCATGACCAAATTTGCAGTTCCTAACACTAACTGATTAAAATTCTTATTTACCTCTATAATTAGAGGAAGAATGGTTTAGCATTGAAACTGTCATAACCAGCTGCATGAAAAGAAAACCTGCTTACTTGGAAAGTGGGGAAGGGTGAGCGGTAGGGAGGGAGGAGCCACTGACCTCCAAAACAGCTGAGACCAGCTGGACTAAGTTAATAAACACACAGATACCCAGCAAGCTCTAAGAAACCCCTCAGTTGTTATTACTGACCTTATTAACAGATATGCTATCTACATCTTATGTGTTTTCATTGGGTTGCACAAAATAGGTAACATTTTTTAATGAATTTTGCATACAAGTTGTGACAAAGACCAATACATATTTGTACTACTATCTTTTGAAGTTTTACTGTACACGAGTCCGACAGAGAGTGTATTTACACAAAAAACAAACATTCTTACCTCAGATATTGCAATCAAAACGTATTTTTCTAAAACAAATATTTATGCAGACCTTTTAACTTTTGAGTAAAATTATAAAAGTCTTTTAAAATACATTTTAGAGAACAGAAAGAATGAATAAGTTATGGAATTTTCTGATGAGTTATAATACCAATGGTATGCCATATATTTTGCCATTTAAAAATCTAAAGCTTTCCAGCTTGTCTGTTGAAGAAAATGCTATTTCCATCATTGTTACAACCCACACTATCTCCCAAAATGATACACAGAGATGTTATTCTCTCCTAGGATACGTTTAATGATGGGGGAGAAATGTTTGGCTCATCTAAATTATTTCTGCTCAGCTAACCTAATTCCATTATCCGTTAGTCATGTTTACAGCGTACTGACAGCTAATAACTCAGGCGGAACTCTGTAACCATTTTTAATCTTACTCTTCATCCAAGCCAATGCTCAAAGATCATTTGCTCAAGAGAATGTCTTTGCCTTCTCTGATTATTAAAGATGATGTTCACGTATCCTGTCAGCCTTCAGTTCATGGATTCTGAATAAGGCACAAGGTCAGATTTTTCAAATCAACTTTGCAGATTGACATATAATAATTACAAGTACCTATCAAAAATGTACAAATTATCTGAGACAGACCACCTTTGACATAAACATTTTTCTCTTCAACCTCATAAGAAGTTAAATGACAAAATCTTTACTATCCGTGTTAGTGAGATATATGAATGATAAAAGTGGTTTTTTTTTTAACGAGTATCAGATTTTTCAATTTTTCTAAATAGCTGATATCAATTTATTAGCCCTACATGTCTTAGTCTCTTTAGTAAACGTAAATTTGCTTGGCAGTGCTAAACATTCAATAATCATTCTAGATTGCAAAAAAATACAATTAACTGTCATTTTAAGTACAGCACATCTGATTCTGCTAATTCACACCAAGAAAAATCAAAATAATTGCTCTATACTATAGTTAACAATATTTACTATAGTTTGTGAAAATTTAACTCTTTCCTTGTGTTTGATATTTATTATCAATTCAGGTTGAACATTGTATATAGAGAGCAACATGAGCCTAGATCTACTGTATGGCTCAGATACAGTATGGGTTTCAAAGGAAAAATATCTTTATCAAAATTTGGGGAAGATGTACAGATTTTACCTGTTTTATGTTTCTTGCAGCTATGGTTTATTAAGGAAATAGAGTGCAGTGAAAGCAGTCAAGGAGAGCCTGCAGACAAACAGGGATCAGCTGCTCCCAAATGAAAACTACCTCAGAACCACAAGAAGATGTTTTTTTCCCATCAGCTCTGGGGAGAATCAGTTGAGCTTAAAGAAAAATCAAATATATGTTTATTTTGGAACATATCATTACTTTTGCAAGCACTAGAGCCCCCTCCCTCTCTTTGAATTAACTGAACACTTTTTTGGGGGACAAAAGGCCACATCTTAATTTAAATTATATCAATAGATTACATTGCAAGATGCCCTTTAGTGATAATGAGCTCACAGCATTGCTGCACATCATGATCCCAACTGTGACTGGAACTCCGGACCAGCAGATTATTGGTAATGGAGAATAGAGATGTGTGAAACCCTTGCTGAATTTTGATAACCAGGCAAAATAAAAAATAATTTTTGCACAAATCTGTAAAGTTCACCACAATTTGACCAGCATTAAGGAGGTAATAATATATAGCCTAAAGCGGTTATTCAGACCATTTTATGCTGAATGTCTGAATGGAGATTTTCATCTTAAAATGGCCTCCCCTAGTAATTTGAGTATGTATAGAATAAGGACCTATAAGTTACTGGCCATTGCAATTTCTCATAATTTTTCTTACATTTTGTTTACTGCAGAGACTATATGACATACTGTACCAACCATGTGACTTGTACAGTTGGTAGTTAGTTTTAACAGATACAGTATACACAGTAGACAGATATTGCTACTTACATAAAACTATGTCTACTTAAATTGGCAAAAGATGAAATTTGAGAAGGTAGCGTAATGGTGGGGGTCACCATAGTAGGAAGGACGGAGACCCTATAAACAACTGTTACTGCAACTAGAACATCAGCGCTTGTATTTGAGAACCAAAAACCTTCTAGAACCAAAGTAAATAAAACTGAAAGGGAGGTTTCATCAACATCACCATCTTCATTGTATTCAGATCTGGACACACAGGTCACTAGGTTGAAACAGGTTTTGCAGAAAGAACTGCATGTAGCTCAGATCACCAGAGTGGAAAAGGTTATCCAAAAGAATGGTATGTAACTATCCATACCAAAGTATGTAGTTGTGTTGTTAGTGTTAATGAGAGAGAAGAACAAGTCTCTGAAGGTACTACTCCAGCATTACAAACACCCCTTAATCACAGTCAGGCTCAGAGATGATGACAGAGAGGAGGACCCTTAGGACTATTTTTCTGAATCTGGATCTAGAAAGACCTCAGTCTCTTGGTGTGATGTGCAGGTGGGATGCTGAACTTGCTCTAGCTCTTTGTCATGCTGTGCTCACCTCAAACTAGGCGGGACCATGGTGCTGAGGTGGGAATGGATATTATCCCACCCACAGCCACGAGGGCACATCTTGAGTGTAGATTGGTCTGGATATCCGGGTCGGGGTAGGAGAGGTACGAATAGTTGAACGTACTGTTAGCCGAGTCCGGGGTTAGAGAGGGGGACGTAGTCATATTACCATAAGCCAAGGTCATGTGCGAAGAGAGCGGAGTGGTCGTATTGCCGTAGCCAAGGTCAGGTGCAGAGAGAGCAGTGTGGTCAATGCCGTAGCCATGATCGGGAGCGGAGTGGTCAATGCCGTAGCTGAGGTCAGATACAAGGAGTTCAGAGTAGTCGAGGAGGAAGTCAGGTCGGTAAACAGGATCAGGACTGCAAAACAAGACAGGACTAGGGAGGCAGAGAGTGATGAGAACAGCAACAGGTTCTATGCTCAGCCAAAGTGCCAGTGGCACAGCTGAGCATAAGTAGGCAAGGAAGTCCAATGAGAAAGCAGGAGCGTGGGGTGTGAGTCCAGTGAGGGCTGTCATAGGGCAGAGTGAAGGTGTATGAAGTGCCTATAGAGTAGGAAGACAGGGCTGGGTGCATAGATGCGCTGTGTGCGCGTGATCATGCCTCTGTGCGCGTGACCATGCCTCCACGCGCATGACAGAATGTGCGCCGTGGGACAGCCCTATTTGGGTGGCACTGGCGTGCGCACGTGTGAGTGTGGCGGCGGTCGGGCAGCATGGCAGGAGCCGGGAGTGGGAGAAGCGGAGGAGCCTGTGGCAGTGCGGGTGAGTGGGGAGCGCGCCGACATCGGCGTTGCTCCCCGAGCCTCACACTCTTATACATTATTTAAAGGCAATAAGGGAGAAGGGATGGCTGATGTAGAGATTGAGGTGGAGGCATAGATAGAGATGGTAGATGATGATAAAGATTATTATGAGCGAAGTGTTGATAGTGTGTGTGCTGCATAAACTTCACAAACAGGGGAGGGAAGTGACTGAGGTTAATGGACAAGGTGATGATTTCATCCCTTTTCTTTCTATACCTGTTAGAGGTGTTCATGGAATTAGCAGTGGAGAGGGTGATGAAGATAATAATAGTCAACCAACAGCTGATAGTCATGGCAACCATAACTAGTAGCAGTAGTGCTTATATTAGGAGCAGCACATCGAAAAACAAAATTAACATGCCTGTACTGTACAGTATATTCTATAGTAAAAATAAAAGCCTCTTAACCACCACCAACTCCTTTCTCCTTTGAAAAAGTCACATTGTGTTATATGTTGACATACTCTATCATGTACAGTAAGTATGTGATTTAATCATCACCAGGGCTTGCTGTGATCTAGGGGAAAAAATGTCTCTGTTTATTTGGCACTACACTGTCACTGATTGGTTGCAAGTGGTCGCTGCCTCTATACCTTAGGGCATTAAACTGTAGCCAATTTCTTTAGCATATAGGGTCACCATACCCTTAGCTGAGTGTGGCTTGCATGACCTCACTAGAGGCAAACTGTGGTATTTATTGACCTAACTCACTTGAACTGGTCACCCACTGCCTTAATCATTCATTAGCATTTACTGCTATTATTTAATACGATTTTATTGTTCTCACTTACAGTGGCGGCCGCCTTTATCCTCATGCGGCCGCCACCGTGGGATTTTTTAAAGTGCGGGCAGACGCGAGCTTTTTTTTCTTTGGTTTCGGCGCCGTGGGTGCTTTCAATGTTCAGCGCCATTAGCGCTGAACAGGAGATGCGGCTGGCGTGTGGCCAGGAGATGTGGCTGGCGCGCGGCCAAGTTCGGCTGGAAAGCAAACATCCCCGTATTAATACGGTGATGTTGGAGATTTAAGGGGGCCGTGACAGTATCTTATCTGGTCCTATTATTTTAATGCACTTTAGTAAATAGAGTTTTAACTTTACAACTATACAATACACAACGGACCAGTACCACTACTCTCCTCGGTTGTCTCTAACTATATGTAGATACCTTCCCCCCACACAGACATCGAGTGCATGCTATAGGGACTTATCCGGCGGGTAGTGCCTTTATTCCGCCGGTGTTGTCTCTTTCTTCTGTCTTTGTTCAGAACACCAAGCTAGTAGAACGTGTGAAATAGAAGTCTGTGGTGAACAGTATCAATGGTGGCAGACAGGTTGAGTAGAATAAGAAAGGAGTAATGTCCTTGGAATTTAGCAATGTGAAGGTCATTTGCAATTTTGGTACAGTAAGTGCTGTTTCAGTAGAGTGAGCAGTGTGAAAGCATGATTGGACTGGGTCTAGGAGAGCATTGGAGCTGAGCAAGGAAAGCATCCAGGAAGATACAATTAATTTAAGAGGGCAAATGCAGAAGAGAGTCCGGGTGATAGTTGGGTGGGTAAGTATAGTCTATGGTGTTGTTTTGGGGAATAGATCTCCAAACAACATGTTGAAGGGGGAAGGAAGTTAAGAAGATGAGGCAGGGCACAGCTGATTTCAGCAAAAACTATTTATTGTCATAACACGACGTTTCGGCCCTGACAAGGCCTTTATCAAGTGACTGGCATGTGATATTAAGCTAAAAGTCCAGTATAAATAGTACTCATACCACACCCCTTCCCTTAGCTCTCCCCGTTCCTATCCCCTCTCTCCCCCCTTCTTCTGTTCTTCTCTCTTCTCCCCCTCTCTCTCTCTGCCTATCCTTTACAGTACTAATATAAGGGGTTTGATCTAAGATCCTCCTAAAACTGTTAATTCTCCCGGACGGGATCTACATAGTAGAATCTAAATGCATAGGAGGTTACAAAATACTAGGGGCAGATCGCCTCTTCTCGATCAATCAACCTTGAGATGCTTCGGGTTGTTCACTTTTAAATGTATATGTTAATTAAGTTTACTGTCTATAAACAACCATGTGATGTGAATGTACCCCTGTCAGAAAACAATAAAAATGTTTGAAATAATAAATAGTACTCATAATCAGTGAAAAAGGCAAACACCCCCCCAACAACACTAATTATCCCATGTGAGTCCAATGATGTATGTTCAATCCTCGCTAATGCTATACATGGAACGCAGATGCGTTCCATCATCTGATGACATCATCATATCCTCTGTTCATCCTCATTGGTTCCTTTGCTCTTGCGAGACATCCGTCAGCGTCGACATCATCATGCGCAGTCCCTCGTAGCTCCGGTCGTGGCGACTTCATCCATCCAGGGTCCTCTGTGTGGACATTTCATGGGATTACATCCTTTGCAATTATGTCCCTCCATTTTGCATTATAATGCACATCTGATCCCTTGAAGTGTTCCCTTGTGTTCGGGCATAATCACTGCGGGGATCACGTATCACATGGGCTAGGGGGGGAGGGGGAATGGACAGCATCACATACCAATCCCAGAGCAAAGCAGCAGCATATGGAAGAGAAATAACAGCCAGAGAGTTCACATGAGATAGTATTCAATACCAAGTGATAATCAAACTATTAATAACATAAACATTGTAATGGAAGGGTACAGCAATATTCTCCAAATGGTAAGAACTAGCTTGAGGTCAGCATCAGCAGCACAATGGTAATATGCAACTGCAGCATATGCAGAATAGGATATATAGTTTTATAATAGAGTACAATTATCTCCTATCCAGAAAACAGTTCAAGGACAGAAAATCATTCAAGCCTTTAGAGAACACCGTGTCAAGCGTAAACATCCAAAATGCCTCTCTCTGCAGGAGGGCTTTGTCTTTATCTGAGCCTGGATGTGATTTGTTTACCTGGTCAATACCCATTAATCTCAAAGATGATACATTGTGTTTAAAAAGTGTACAATGAGTAATCAGGGCAGTCTCCTCTTTTTGGCTATTGATTTTACTGCAGTGTTCAATGTACCTTGTTTTTAACATTCTATTAGTTTTACCCACATAGATGAGCCCACAAGGGCATTTTATGGTGTTAATGATACTGGTTGATGTACCAGTAATTCTTACATAGTTACATAGTTACATAGTAGATGAGGTTGAAAAAAGACGTACGTCCATCAAGTTCAACCTATGCAAAATTTAGACAACAGATACTTTATTCTATATCTATACTTACTTATTGATCCAGAGGAAGGCAAACAAAAAAAACCCATTAAGGGGAAAAATTAATTCCTTCCTGACTCCAAGAATTGGCAATCGGATTAATCCCTGGATCAACATCCTTCCCATGTATACTTATTTGATATATCCCTGTATACCTTTCCCATCTAAAAATATGTCCAACCTTTTTTTGAACAAATCTATTGTATCTGCCATCACAGTCTCCATGGGTAATGAATTCCACATTTTAACTGCCCTTACTGTAAAGAACCCTTTCCTTTGTTGCTGGTGAAATCTCCTTTCCTCCAACCTTAAGGGATGGCCCCGAGTCCTTTGTACTGCCCGTGGGATGAATAGTTCTTTTGAAAGCTCCTTGTATTGTCCCTGAATATATTTGTATATAGTTATCATATCCCCTCTTAGACGCCTCTTTTCTAATGTAAATAAATCTAATTTAGCTAGCCTCTCCTCATAACTTAGAATGTCCATCCCCTTTATTAATTTGGTGGCTCTTCTCTGCACTCTCTCTAGTTCCATAATGTCTTTTCTTAGGATTGGTGCCCAAAATTGTACTCCATATTCAAGGTGTGGTCTTACTAATGCTTTGTAAAGGGGCATAATTATGTTTACTTCCCTTCCATCCATTGCCCGTTTGATGCAAGATAAGATCTTGTTTGCCTTTGCAGCTACTGCATGACATTGGGCACTATTGCTAAGCCTGCTGTCTACAAGCACTCCTAAATCCTTCTCCATCAAGGATTCCCCCAATATATCTCCATTTAATTTGTAAGTCGCCTTTTTATTCTTGCATCCCAAATGCATAACCTTACATTTATCTGTATTAAACCTCATCGGCCATTTACCTGCCCACGTTTCCAGTCTCTCCAAGTCCATCTGAAGAGAAATTACATCCTGCTCTGATTCTATTACCTTACACAATTTAGTATCATCAGCAAAGATGGAGACTTTGCTCTCGATCCCAACCTCAAGGTCATTAATAAACAAGTTAAAAAGCAGGGGTCCCAGTACCGATCCTTGATGTACTCCACTCACGACTTTAGCCCAACCTGAAAAAGTTCCATTTATGACAACCCTCTGTTGTCTGTCCTTTAACCAGTTTTCAATCCAGGTGCATATATTATTACTGAGTCCAATTTTCTTTATTTTGTACACCAACCTCTTGTGTGAAACCATATCAAAAGCCTTTGCAAAATCTAAGTAGACCACATCAACTGCTGGTCTAAATTCCTACTTACCTCCTCAAAGAAACAAATAAGGTTAGTTTGGCAAGATCTATCCTTCATAAATCCATGCTGACTATTACTAATAATTTTGTTTTCCATTAGGTATTCCTGAATATTATCCCGTATTAAACCTTCAAGTAGTTTCCCTACTATTGAAGTCAGGCTTACAGGTCTGTAATTCCCCGGTTGTGATCTAGCTCCCTTTTTAAATATAGGCACCACATCTGCTTTACGCCAATCTTGTGGTACTGAGCCTGTGGAAATGGTGTCCTTGAATATTAAATATAATGGTTTTGCTATTACTGAGCTTAACTCCTTGAGAACTCTTGGATGTATGCCATCGGGGCCAGGTGCCTTATTTACTTAAAAATTTTTAAGTCGCTTATTAACTTCTTCCTCAGTTAACCAATTGGTCATTAATATGGAGGTTGTGGCTTCCTCCTGTGGTGCTACTATTGAACTTGATTCTTCCCTGGTAAACACAGAGGCAAAGAATTTGTTTAATACGTCTGCTTTTTCCTTATCTCCAATAATCTGCCTACCCATCTCACACTGAAAGGGTCCTATATTTTCTTTTCTCATTTTTTTGTTATTAAGGTACTTAAAGAACTTTTAGGGTTGACCTTACTTTCTATTGCAATCCTTTTTTCATTATCCATTTTTGCTAATTTAATTGTCCTTTTGCAATTTTTGTTACATTCCTTATAATTCTGATACGATGTCTCTGTCCCTTCTGACTTAAAGAATCTAAACGCCTTCCTCTTCTTGTCCATTTCCTCCCCTACCTGTTTATTTAGCCACATTGGTTTTGACTTATTTCTTTTATATTTATTACCCAAGGGTATACACTGATAAGTGTGCTTTTCTAACAATGTTTTAAAGACTGCCCATTTATCTTCTACATCTTTCCCTGCAATAACATCATCCCATTGTATTACTACTAGATTAGACCTTAGTTTATTAAAATCTGCCTTTCTAAAGTTTAAAGTCTTTGTTGAACCCAAGTGATCTGTTTTTTGATAATTTATTTCAAATGAGAACATGTTATGATCACTGTTACCCAAATGTTCCAGGACTTTACTATTTGTTATTACTTCTACATTGTTTGATATGACCAAATCCAGAACTACCCCTCTCCTGATTGGTTCCTCAATAATTTGGGTCATATAATTATCTTTAAGCACCCCCAAAAACCTGTTTCCTTTTGTTGTAACGCTAATCTCATTGCCCCAGTCTATGTCTGGATATTTAAAATCCCCCATTATGCAAACATGACCCAGTTTTGATGCCTTCTCCATTTGCAAATGTATTTTAGCTTCCTCAACCTAACAGATATTTGGTGGTTTATAGCATATTCCCACAAACATTTTCTTTATACTTTTACCTCCACTGCTAATTTCTATCCACAAGGTCTCTACATTTTCATCATTCCCTTCATAGACATCATCCCTTATAATAGGTTTTAGATCTGGTTTAACATATAGACATACTCCACCTCCCCTTCTATTTGTTCGATCCTTCCGAAAAAGAGAATACCCCTTTAAATTAACTGTCCAGTCATGAGTTTCATCCCACCATGTTTCAGTAATGCCTATGATATCATACTGCTCCCTTGTAGCTATTAATTCAAGCTCCCCCATTTTATCTGTCAGGCTTCTTGCATTAGCAAGCATGCATTTAAGGGTTTTTACAGCCTGTACTATTATCTTATCTGCTCCTTCCTTTCTGCTCCCACTTGGTTTAGTCTTTAGAAGTTTTCTAGTATTATCTCTATTTACTATGGGTATCTCACTGCTTGTCAAACTTGCACTTGCCCCCATTCTACCTCCATACCACCTTGTATCCTCATCTATTCCATTTAGTTAATTATCTGTTTCATTCCCCTCCCCCCTCCATCCTAGTTTAAAATCTCCTCCAATCTTTTTAGCATTCTCCCCCCTAGCACAGAAGATCCCTCTTCATTGAGGTGCAATCCATCCCTAGAATATAGATGGCACGTCTCAGAAAAGGAGTCCCAGTTCTCTAAAAACCCAAACCCCTCCTTCCTACACCACTTTCTTAGCCATGCATTAACCTCCCTGATCTCTGACTGTCTCCCTGCGGTAGCGCATGGCACTGGTAGTATTTCAGAAAATACTACCTTGGAGGTCCTTGCCTTAAGCTTTTGGCCTAGATCCCTGTAATCATTTTTTGGACTCTCCATCTTTCTCTAACTTTGTCATTGGTGCCAACATGTACCAAGACCGCCGGGTCAATCCCAGCCCCCCCCCAACAATCTGTCTACCCGATCCGCAATGTAACAAACCCGAGCACCCGGGAGACAACAAACTGTTCGGTTCATGCGGTCCCGGCAACAGATTGCCCTATCTACCTTCCTAATAATGGAGTCCCCTACCACCACAATCTTTCTTTGCACCTGAGCATCCTGAGTCCCCACTGTGCTGGAGGAACTATTCCCCTGGCTGCTAGAGGAATTAGTCTCCCCCAGCCTTGCCATTTCTGCCCCGACATTCCCAATATCTTTACTCAACATGGCAAATCTATTGGAATGTGTCAGCTCAGAAACGACCTGCCTCTCCCTATTGCATCTGCTTCCCCTTCTAACTGTCACCCAGCTACCTACCTGCTCCTCACTACAGCAACTAAGCTACCTACCTGCTCCTCACTAAAAGCGCCACCATCTGCACCACTAGTCGAAGCAAGGGCCTGCTCAGTGAGATCTAATTCCCTTTCAAGATTGCCAATGTCCCTCAATATTGCAAGTTGCCTCTTCAGATAAGCAATCTCTGATTCTAAAGAGACCACCCGCTCACACTTCTCACAGCGGTATGCTCCTTGGAACAGCAGCTCCAAGTGCGCATACATGTGGCAAGATGTGCATTGAGTGGCATTTTAAATCCTGCTCATTCTAGCAACTATGAAGTTTAGAAGTACTAACAGTAAACTGTACTTCAATAAACTATACCTTGTTCAAACTGCTTCTGGTTCTAACTGCACACACTTTAACCAACCAGCACTTCAATCAACCACACAGATCAATCAGTACACGCAAGCTCAGGATTCGTTAGAAGCCTCTGTTTAAATAGGGACACCCACCAGGTGTGTTAGGTTATCAATTAACTAACCCCACCCACTGCAGGTGTGTTAGGCCAGCCAATTAACCAACCACACCCACTCTGCCTCAGGCAGGAGAAAGGGGAAAAAAGTTACAGGCTTCAAATTACAGCACACTTTAAAAATAGTTTAACCCACTGCACATTTCCCCAAAACAGCCACCCCTGCTAGTATACCCAGTACTTCCCTTTCCTTCTGGTTCTAACTGCACACACTTTAACCAACCAGCACTTCAATCAACCACAAAGATCAATCAGTACACGCAAGCTCAGGATTCGTGAGAAGCCTCTGTTTAAATAGGGACACCCACCAGGTGTGTTACGTTATCAATTAACTAACCCCACCCACTGCAGGTGTGTTAGGCCAGCCAATTCTACTCCTGATGTTATATTTATGACCAGTACGTGGGTGATGAAAAGTATCAACGGTCTTAAGACTGTTACAAACCGAATATATGTAACATTTATAGCATCCTGGTTTGATATTACTCATAAAATGTTTGACAGTATAGTATTTATTGTCATCAGCCGAGATTAGCATATCTCTGAGGTTTTGTCCTCTTTTGAATACAAATCTTGGCTGACTCCTGCAGACTGAGATTAATGACTCCTCCTTCTATAGTATCCCCCAATGTCTACAAATGCTATTTTGTATGCATTTACTCGTAGTAGTATATCTGCTTACAAAGTTTACACGTTCAGAGTCATCCTGGGGAGGCAATGTGGAAGACCTGATATCCTTCATACAAGCTCTTAATATGATACCATCAACTATCCGATTTACATTGAACTACAGCCCTACTGAGATATCATTTTTGTATACAGTGATATACAAATCTAAGGGAGTGCTAGCTATGAAATTATTTCGGAAACCTACAGATAAGAACTCACTCTTGCACGCACCAAGCCATCATCCCGTGCCATTAAAGAGGGGTCTCCCTTTTCCCCAGCTCCTTCGGGTGAAGAGAATCATCTGTGATCTAGATGCTGTGGAGGGCACTTTATTAACTATGGCAGCTCGTTTCTCCGACAGGGGCTATAATGAGATGGATATAGAGGAAGCTCTTGCGAAGGTACAGGTACTTGATAGGAATTGGCTTCTCGATGTACAAGTTAAAGAACCTAAAGCTAAGAGATTTAATGTTGTAAGCACGTACAGCATGGCTTCAAATTACATCAAGCATAGCATTAAACGTAACTGGCATATGTTAGCTAATGACGTTCGGATTGGTGTACTGGTTCAGGAGCCAGCATTGTTCTGTTATCGACGTGGCCCCTCGGTGGGGCATCTAGTTACCAGCTCTGACCCCATGGACAAATATGATCAATCAAGCACTTGGCTAGACAGGAAATCTGGAGCCTACCGATGCCATGGCTGGACGAACTGCCAGTTTGTCCAACAAGGTCCAACATACAATCATCCACAGAGTGGGGTACCTATCAAAATCATGAAAGTGCTGAATTGCGAATCTAAGTTCATAGTGTACTTTATCAAATGCCCGTGTGGGCTATTTTATATTGGCAAACTGATCAGAATGTTTAAGGAGCGGATGGCTACTCATCGTTCTACTATCAGGAAGGTGCTACAGAGTAGCTCAGATGATCAAGACTTGAACTGCCTACCTGTGGTGAGGCACTTTAAAGAATTTGGACATTCTATAGCTACGCTTAGATGCATGCCCATATTGCATATAGCGATGCCCCCCTCGGGGTGGTGACAGAGATTAGCTTCTGCTACAACAAGAACTGCAGCTGATTTATGAACTAAGAACTGTGGCACCTTGTGGCCTTAATGAGGACCTAAAACTGGGTTGTTTTCTATGACCTGTTTATATGTTCTGCTTGATTGCTGATCTTTATTAATTTTTCTATGTTGTATGTGAAAGAGCTTGCCCTGCCAATTGGAAAAGGGCTGGAGGCCGTTGTGACTGGATACAAACACAGCACCATACTTCTGACTTCCCGGAAAGCTTTACCACGCCCTGGCACTGCTAGCTCCGATCTAGTGAAACATACAGGCCTGGGAAACAAAAGAAATAAAACAACACGCACGCAATGTTTCAAATCCTTTGTCTTGTTTATTAAGCATAGGGTAAAGATTTTTATACAGAAAAAATAAAACATTGGTTAGAGGCGTAACTTAGGCGTAACTTAGGTTAGAGGCGTGATTTAGGGGCAAGACATGTTAGTGGAATGATCTTGAGGCGTAATTCTCCCAAGTCAGGCACTGTCTGAAATACATAACTTTCTCATTGTCTACAACTTTGGTTTCCATGGCAGCTATATGGGGTGATTCTACCTCCTAGAGAACTAGTCTCCTACTACTGATTAAAACAGCAAAAAGCTGACAGCATAAGAAAATGCATCTCAGCAAAAAGCTGACTTACATGAGAAAATATATCTCAGTAAAAAGCTGACTACATGATTTTAGCATGCCAGTGCAGACAAAATGGATGGTTTAACACAAATGCAGCTTCTGGCCTTCTCTACTGTCCCTAACAGTATGTCTCACTGTGCATGTTTTCTTTAAATATTATTTTCACCCTGGTTTTTGGTGTTTTCCACTCTGCTCATGTTGGAAGTGGGGCCATTTCTATGTTTTTTTTACCTCCTTTATGTAGCCCTGTATAGTTAAGTAAGCATTGGTTACAGTGGTTGCGATGTGGGGTATTATATGTACAGTACATTCCTTTGAGCTACGATTGCTGATATTTGTGCATTGGGACATATGTCTATGTGAACTGTTGGTCTTTCAGTTTCTTTCATGCCTTTGCCTTAGACATGTACTATTAGCGCTGAGTCGCTGGTTTGTTTACCTTTAGACCCTGTGCATGCGCGCGGGGCATGGTTACCTTGGCTGCAGAACAACGCTATAGCTACTTAGGTTGTAATTGCGCAGTAGCCAGTTTTTGTGTATGTGGTCTATGGCAACAGGTATAAGAGCTCTGATAGGCTGGGTGCTAACTGTCCTCCGATTGGTCAACACTCCTGTAAGTGGGTGGGAGCGCTGTGCTTAGTGCATTTTCCTATGACTTCCGCATTCTTTTCAGCTGTCTTCACTAAGCATGTTTGGATTCTCTCATTGGGGGGAGTAGTTGATTGTACTGTGTGATGGGTATTTAAGGTTTCTGTTTGTTAGCTGCTCACTGCATTACCTGGAAAAAGTTCACTCTCTGAGGACCAAAACGTCGGTAGCGGTGCCAGTATGTTTTAATACATTTTTGGATTACAATATGGTATGCTGTCTCTTTTTACCAGCGTCAAATCTGGTTTATTTGTTCTATTGAATTTATATGGGTAAGCATCTGTCTACATGACATGAATGATATGTGCATTTCTGGACTTCACTGTGTGTATGTATATATATATATATATGAATATACAATACCGTTCTGTGGCTAACAAAATGCTTTTATTTGTGTGAGCTTTCCAGATACACTGATCTCTTCTGGCGATGTTACAATGAATGCAGCCAAAAAAAAGTTTTTTTTACTTTAAAACAGTGCTTACTGGAATGTGATCTGTGATTGAAGTGTAAATATATATATATATATATATATATATATATATATATATATATAGACATACATTACCGTTTCAAGGTCTGTTAAAGCAAGAGACAGCACTCAATTGTAGAAAACTTCACAAAGTGTATTAGTGAAAATAGTGGTACATCAAGAAACCCAATGTTTCGGTCCTCCAAAATGGAACCTTCCTCAGGGGGATACAAGGGATACAAGGGAACAGGAGCTCTGATTGCAGTCACCACAAGACACCTGAGAGCAGGCGGCGTTTGGTGTGTTGGAGAGATGGATCTAACTACGCCAGAGCTTCATGGGCTGCGGTTAAAGATTGTACTCCTACAGATATGCTTATTTTATCTACTATCTTGTAAGTAGAATCAGTGCTTATGTTGGGAAAGCCCTGAATATACTTACTTCACCATATTGGCTTCTCTTTATTTTAAGATATACTAAACCCCCATCCTCTACAGTTGGACAATTGGACTATTTATTAACAAAAGAAGGTGGTCCCGGGGGTCCAATAGCGGTGCACTGCCAAACAAACGAAGGGGGCTGCAGCCAGTTGAAGTAAAAGCAGTAGTTTATAGCGTCTTATAGAGTCTCTCCAGCACTTATGTATGCTCTATAGCACATGGATTACAAACATACATGCTGATTTCAATCCTTATGCCTGGGGCAGCTGAGATCTGATTGGGGGCTCATACCCCTTACCAAACCTCTACGGACTATTTATTAACACCAGTGTTCATCATTTTAAAAACATTGTATTGGTTTGCGCAGTTTGGTATATTTTTATATATACTGTATATATACATACATACAGAGGCGCCAGCCTTTATTTTAAAACTTTGCCCGGCGTACCGCTCTGAATTCCGGGTCATGACACGCTATGTTTTTTAGTGTTGTCTTCAATACCGTCTAGAAAATCAAGTGGGCGATCGCGAGCTGTTGTCTTAAAAGTCTAATAGCAATTCAACCTACTGTACAGTGCTATTTTCAGAATCAATCACTAGCTTTTTAATTCTACACTAGTCATGTACAGTATACTGTACTTTATGAGGTGGGTGTCATACTGTGATTTTTATTTGGGGGTGTGGGGTTCAAAACATTATGATGACCTGTTTAAAATATTTCTTTGAACTAATAATCCAGCATACATCACTCCCCGCCCCCCCCCACACACACATGCTGTAAAAAAATGGGAACCCAGTCGTAATATGCTCTATATATTTATTACATCTTTCTACTGTGAGTATGTTGTTCCAAAAACTCAGTATGCCATCTGCCAATTCATCCTTTTTTGACGGTTTCACCACTTTTCTGATATGATCCTTGAGCTGATGCCATACTATTTCGATTCAAATCTGGCAATCTGGAATTGGAGTGGGCAAAGAAGGAGAATTAGTTAAAGAGATATACTGTACAGTAAACAGTGTAAAACAATGAGAAACGGTTACCGTACTTATCCGGTGGCGTCTTAACCCAGTTGATACCGCTGGCAAGCAAATGCTCAGAAGACGCGGTGTGTTTCGGATCATTGTCCTGGAAGAACCGGTGACCAGCTGGAAATTCACGTGTAATGTATTCCACAATCTCGGGCACTATTTCCTCTTGGAAAAATACTTTATTCATGATTCCTGTAACAAGAAAAGAAAAGTGCTCCAAATACTGTACACTTGTACAGTACAGTGCATAAGGGGGTATTTGTGACTTTGTGCATTATTTTACCGTCAAACATGATGATGCATCCTGGTCCACGTCTAGAGATGGCACCTCACACATGCAGCTTCACTAGGTGTTTGCAGTGGAAACGGTGGGTTGGTCAGCGCACGGGTTTTTTGCTCACGTATTACTACTAGATTAGACCTCAGTTTATTAAAATCTGCATTTCCATAGTTGAAGGTCTTTGTTGAACCTAAGTAATCTGTTATTTAATAATTTATTTCAAATGAGACCATGTTATGATCACTGTTACCCAAATGTTCCAGGACTTGAATATTTGTTATTACTTCTACATTGTTTGATATGACTAAATCCAGAACTGCCCCTCTCCTGATTGGTTCCTCAATAATTTGGGTCATATAATTATCTTTAAGCACCCCCAAAAACCTGTTTCCTTTTGTTGTAACGCTAATGTCATTGCCCCAGTCTATGTCTAGATAATTAAAATCCCCCATTATGCAAACATGACCCTGTTTTGATGCCTTCTCCATTTGCAAATGTATTTTAGCTTCCTCAATCTCACAGATATTTGGTGGTTTATAGCATATTCCCACAAACATTTTCTTTATACTTTTACCTCCACTGCTAATTTCTATCCACAAGGTCTCTACATTTTCATCATTCCCTTCATAGACATCATCCCTTCTAATAGGTTTTAGATCTGGTTTAACATATAGACATACTCCACCTCCCCTTCTATTTGTTCGATCCTTCCGAAAAAGAGAATACCCCTTTAAATTAACTGTCCAGTCATGAGTTTCATCCCACCATGTTTCAGTAATGCCTATGATATCATACTGCTCCCTTGTAGCTATTAATTCAAGCTCCCCCATTTTATCTGTCAGGCTTCTTGCATTAGCAAGCATGCATTTAAGTTTTTTTTCAGCCTGTACTATTATCTTATCTGCTCCTTCCTTTCTGCTCCCACTTGGTTTAGTCTTTAGAAGTTTTCTAGTATTATCTCTATTACTATGGGTATCTCACTGCTTGTCAAACTTGCACTTGCCCCCATTCTACCTCCATACCACCTTGTTTCCTCATCTATTCCATTTAGTTCATTATCTGTTTCATTCCCCTCCCCCCTCCATCCTAGTTTAAAATCTCCTCCAACATTTTTAGCATTCTCCCCCCTAGCACAGAAGATCCCTCTTCATTGAGGTGCAATCCATCCCTAGAATATAGATGGCACCTCTCAGAAAAGGAGTCCCAGTGCTCTAAAAACCCAAACCCCTCCTTCCTACACCACATTCTTAGCCATGCATTAACCTCCATGATATCTGACTGTCTCCCTGCGGTAGCGCATGGCACTGGTAGTATTTCAAAAAATACTACCTTGGAGGTCCTTGCCTTAAGCTTTTGGCCTAGATCCCTGTAATCATTTTTTAGGACCCTCCATCTTTCTCTAACTTTGTCATTGGTGCCAACATGTACCAAGACCGCCGGGTCAATCCCAGTCCCCCCCCCCCCAACAATCTGTCTACCCGATCCACAATATCCCGAACCGAGCACCCGGGAGACAACAAACTGTTCGGTTCATGCGGTCCCGGCAACAGATAGCCCTATCTACCTTCCTAATAATAGAGTCCCCAACCACCACAATCTTTCTTTGCATCTGAGCATCCTGAGTCCCCACTGTGCTGGAGGAACTATTCCCCTGGCTGCTAGAGGAATTAGTCTCCCCCAGCCTTGCCATTTCTGCCCCAACATTACCAATATCTTCACTCAACATGGCAAATCTATTGGGATGTGTC
>WSYH01002132.1:0-10000 GCA_036426205.1 Ascaphus truei | reverse complement strand
TTCAAAATTTGACACGGCAGTTTAATGGCCCATCAGATTAACACAGCAGGAGTTCCTGCTGTGTTAATCCTACCAGGGTCTACCTGTCTGTAAGAGACGTGCAGTAAGAGATAGGCTGAATCAGTCACTCTAACTACGTGATTCTAACAGGCGATCGCGGGGTCTCCGGAGCTGAACCGCATTAAATTCAGATCCGGGGACCCCCTACTTTCTGAGATACAGGCCCTGTTATGGGGTGCCGGTATCCACATGTTAAAATCCTGTGGGTCACGTGACCGTGTTATCTAAACAAAGCAGAGGGATACCGGCACCCCATAATGGGGCCTGTATCTCGGGAAGTAGGGAGGGGTCCCCGAGGCTGATATCAACTTTGTTCAGCTCAGAAGACCCCCTGCTTCCACACACTGGTATAAAACCCACCCCCCAAAGAAAAACTCATTACTTTAGTGGATAGCTGCTAAGGTAAAGAAGCTGCTTACATTTTATTTTTATTCATAGTGTGCATGAGCAGGGGTCTCCTGAGCTGAACATAATTGATTTCAGAATCAGGGACCCCATACTTCCAGAGATATAGGCCCCATTTTGGGGTGCTGGAATTCCTCTACTTTGTTTAGATCCCACATGGATTTTAACATGGCGGGGATACCGCCAACCTTTACTAACTACTGAATAATTTATATGCGCCCGTTATTCATACTGTTTGATATATATATATATATATATATATATATATATATATATATATATATATATAAAATAAAAACTCCTTGGGAGACTCATTGCATTGGGTAATATATCGCCTATGGTACCCCTGTCTGTAATGCTGAATAACCTTTATCAGAGTTTCTTACATCATTGGATTCCTACACTAAAGATTCCATTATATAATTATTAAAAGTACATTTATATAATGTGGAACTCAGTTCATTTGTTTAACCCTGTATCAGGACATATTGAACCCTTGAAGGTAACATGGAAACTCACAAAAGATGGGAGACCGAAATACATAAAAAACTCACAGGGTTTATTGCTACACAAAAGTTAATAAGACTGGGAAAACAAAATGGAGTCTGCAAAGTGTGCAGAGCTACAAGAAAAAGGCTATGTTAGCTATGGGAACAAACAAAAGAAAGCGGGCAAATGGTACTAAGGGAAGTAATAAAAAAAACTAAAGTTTGCTGAAAGCATTGCAGTGCTACCTGCAAAGAGTAATAATAGCAGGGGACAAATATTGAACATGGGAATACAAATAGTGGAAAAGGCATACAAGACAACAAAGAAGGAGATACTGATGATCAGTAGAACTGGAGGCCTGATAAAAAGGAACAGGGAAAGATGCAGCGCTAGTGACAAATAATGACCTGACCCTGACCTTTAAACAGAAAGTTGATGGGCAAAGAATCTAACAGACTGGGTGGGGTTTTATACCCAAACTAATATGGTACATGGTTTCATGGGCTGTTCTAGTTATTGCCAGTTCTGGGCCTGAACTTACTCGTCTGTGTGACCCTACAGGTCAATGAGGAGTACTGCTAGAGGGAATATTGAATTGCTGTATGTATGCAATGATTGGTAATTAATTTGGTAAAACCACAGTGGCATAATCTAAACGTGGTCGAGATTGGCTTTAAATACATTTGCAAGGGAATCTAGGTGAATTACAATACTGAGCACTTTAAAAACATATGGTTTGAGACGCATGCGCGACGGTGAGAAGAATGGAGCCCTGACTAATGAGCTCCGCTCCCACCGGCACTTTCAACACAATTTAAAGCTACCGAAATCAATAAACAAGTGACTAAAAGCGTATCATTAGTTACATAAACATCCGAGGATGGCAGCAGGCAAAGCGACACGGGCGAGAAGTCAGCCGGTAACTACATATTTTTAAAGAAAGGGGGTGACCCAAGCGGAGAAACCGGAGCTTCCCGCGCAACCCGCCAACATGGACCCCGACAGTGATCCCTCTCTAGAAGACGACAGAGATGAGGAAATGGTCCGGCGCAAGGACTTAAAAGAATTTTGCGCCCAGATGCAAAAGTTCTTTAAAAATGAATTGCGGGCTTTAAGGAGAGAGGTGGATGTGCTAGGTGAAAGGACTGATACCCTGGGAAAAAAAGCGGATGAAACAGCTTCCGCAGTCACACAAAATCAAGATCAAATCTCCACGATGCAGGATAAAATCAGACTGCTTGAAGACAAGGTGGAGGACGCCGAAAATCGTGACAGGCGGTGCAACATAAGGGTGAGGGGGGTCCCTAAAACCATCCTTGACCCGGAGGACTACACTAACAGCTGGCTGGAACATATCTTCCCAGACAAGCCAGAGTCCGAAATCTGGCTAGACCGGTGCCACAGGGCTCTCCGCAGCAAACCCCAAAAAGGAGATCCCCCAGAGACATAGTGGCCCGCTTCCACCATTTTCGCACGAAAGAAGAGGTCTGCAGACTTGCCAGAGAAGATAACTGCTTAGAATTCGAAGGAGTTAAACTTCAAATATACCAGGACCTGGCGCCTGCCACCCCAGCCAAACAAAAAGCATTTGCCCCATAACTAAGACACTGAGAGAAAACAACACCAAATACAGGTGGCTGTTCCCTTGCGCCCTCATGTCTATTAAAAACGGTATGGCACACACCCTACGAAGGCTAGGGGACGGTGAAGGATTCCTGGCTAAACTTGGTCTTACAGGATCCCATCAATGCCCGCCTCACCCCTCTCCAGCAGGCTCAGCGATCCTCACACCCGTCTGGAGTCAGGCAGGATCCTCCCGCACCCTGGCTAAACCTAAAGACGGCGCAGCCTCGGAAGCATCAAGCTCCAATAGAGTCTGAATTGCACAGTTCCACACAGGCTTCCACCCTCTTCTGTCCCCAACCCGAAAAAAATGGCCCATTTGGAAGTTCCGGGGACCTCCGGAGCATGTACAGACCCGCCTGATGAGCACCCGATGGTTGGAGGGTCAGAGGAGTGGCTTTCGCTCGGAGCAGACCTGCATCCGACTTCGGAGCGGCAGCCATCTTGCGGAGGTCCTCCCTGGTCTCGCGCGGGAAGCTTACTGGCTTTCGCGCGCTTTAGGCGTGACGTCATTGCTACGCGACCTCTCATTGCGAGATTTCGGACGCCCCCGGATGACGTCAGAATGGCCGGTCCTCAGTACAGAGGACAGTAACCTCACCGCCAACACCACGGAGCAGCGCTGGAGGGGAGATGAGACAGCAACATCTCTTCCTCCAACCACTCAAGACTCCCTAAACGTAACACAGGCACAAACATTACTCCCTTTTCCCTTCCTACTTAATAAAAAAGCCATCCCTAATATTAAATAACCCCAAATCATTAAAGAGTTCCAGATAAGTTACACCATACTATTATATGAAATGATTCAACCCCTCATGTAAGATTTTAGACTATATAGTGGACATTATATGTTACCTTTATGACTCCTTCTATTGGCTCTTTAGCTTATAATTAGGATGTTGATGTTGTTTTCATATATGTCATACATGGTCTGTGTTATGTGTTCAGTGTTGTATGATATATATGATATCTGACTGTTATGTGACAGGTGACTTAGGATGTACGAAATCTAATAAAGGACGTACGATATTGTGTACTTATATGTTTTACATGAGTTATGTTACTGTAGATGGTATGTGTGATATGTATGATATGTATGATATCTGATTGTTACGTGATAGGCGATGTGTGCTGTATGAAATATGATATAGGACGTACAATGTTATTTACTCATAGATTATACATGGTTTGGATTATATGTTTAGGGTTATATGATATGTATGTATGTATGCATATGATGTGTATGATATCTGCTTGTGATATGATGGGTGAAATAGGATGTATGAAATATGTTATAGGACGAACGATAGAGGATATATAACGTGTTATGTGGGATACATGATATAGGATATGAGAGGGAGATTAAGTGATATCCGATATTTAGTATCTAAATGACTTTGAAATAATATAAATATATCGCAGAAAGGCTATAGGGATTTTAGTTAGGATAGTCAGGTCTGTTAGGCTAGACAGAGGTTAGATATATGTTATATAGATGTATATATATGTTATATATCTTAGATACCGGTTATATATATATATGTGTGATTTATGTTATGTGCGATGTGTATATTTAGGTTATATATATATATAAGTTAGACTGGTTATATATGGTCTATACTATGTTAATGTTATATAGTTATATACATGTTATATAGATATATAGTTGTTAGGATAGTTAGTTAAGTTAGGATAATTCGATAAATTAGATATAGGAGATGAACATGCAATATATCTAGCAGTAACATCTTATTCTACTTATTCTACTTCCTAATGGGAGGGATCACTCGGAAATATCAAGGGAGTATGAGACAAAATATATAGTGGGCATATACTATGCATACTATATACGTTATATGTTTTACCGGTATATACACATTATATACACATTATTCCATCCCAATTTACCCTACTATTCCTGATACTTGTAGCATTACTATTGCGGTTATTATCGCTGTTATTGTTATCGTCATGACTCAATGGCAAAGGTAATTGAGTGTTAATACATTAATGTCACTGACATATATTTGGTCACAGTTGACAAGTTATACAGTATATGAAAAAGTGCCTAGGGAGCTACTCTCCTTCGCGCATGTGTTCCCCTTTTCGGTCCCCAGATTTGAGGGTCCGTTTTCAAGACCCAGGGTGGTCGGCCTCCATTTCAGGAGATTGGCCCATCCTTATGACCCACCCTCTGGGCGCAAGAGCTACTCTCGGGGGCTCCCGAGATGCGCTCTTGTATTTTGTTCTTCCCTTTTTTTTTTCTTCTTTTCCTTTCTCTCCTCTTCTTGTTTTAGCCCCCTCGTTGCTTCCCTTGTATTGTCTACCTGTCCCCGCCCTCTTCCTCACCCTTCCCTCCCTAGAATGCACGGTCCCCGGCTAGAACATCACGCTGACATGGCAGGTATGGACACAACCGAAAGAAGGTTCAGGAATAACATCATGAGTAAGTACACAGATCACTACACACATTATCTCTTGTAACATAAAATATGGCGTTAACATTAATCTCGCATAATGTGACGGACTTTAATAGCCCAATCAAAAGAAAGCTTGCTTTTACGGATTACAAGAGAAAAAAAGCGGAGGTGTTATTCTTGCAGGAGACGCACTTCAGTAATAATAACTCTCCTGGGTTTCTAGACAAGGGCTTTTCCCAATTTTACACGGCATCGGCATCAGTCAAAAAGAGAGGAGTAGCGATCCTATTTAGTAACACCATCCCTTTTGTGGCCCAGACAATCAAAAAGGACGCGGAAGGTCGCTTTTTCATCTTAACAGGAACAATCCATGAGCAGCCCATCACATTGGCCTCCCTATACGCTCCCTGTGTACAAGAGGCATCTTTTTTCGACAGATTATTCCGCTTGTTAAACTCAGTAGCTAAAGGTTATATCATAATAGCAGGAGATTTCAATATTACGATGCAATCTTCCCTAGACAGATCAGGGGGAGGTGACTCTGATAATAAAAAAGCTCAGGACACCCTACGCAGTGCCTTGAAAGATAATCAACTAGTAGATATATGGAGGGAACTCCATCCAACGTCTAGGGACTATACTTTCTACTCCCACCCACATACCTCATACAGCAGAATCGATTATCTCTTTGTTTCGTGCCACTTGGTTCCTAAGGTCACTCATACAATGATCCATGATATTTCATGGTCTGACCATGCACCAATTGAGCTCATGTGCAACAATATTCAGGCCAATCAACCAGGCGCAAACTGGAAACTCAACAAATCTATTCTTAAAATACCCGAAATCTGTAATACAATAGGTCAAGAAATAGCTCAATTCTTTGAGATAAACACAGGCTCTGTGGAGTCCCATACGGTTCTATGGGAGGCTCATAAAGCAACTTTAAGGGGCACATTAATCAGTATTACTGCCAAAAGAAAATGAGTCAGAGACTCCAAAATTCGGACGCTCCAATCCAAATTACATTCCCTGTTATCAAACCTCAAAATCAACCCGGACCCAAACACGGCACAGGAACTGAAAGACACAAAAATTGAATTAAATATGTTACTGACTTCCCGGGCAGATAATTCCTTATGTTGGTCAAAGAGGAAGTTTTACGAAAAAGCTAACAGGCCGGATACAATGCTATCTCGAGCACTAAAGGATAGGCAATCTAAGTTTAATATCCAAGCTATACGCTTAAAATCAGGTGTACCTACGGCCAACCCTAAAAAAATAGTAGAAGAATTCGGTTCATTTTATGGTTCCCTATACGATGGAATGAAAGTGGCACACAATAACAACACGAGCAGAGCACTGAGAGATTTCTTAGCCAGCTCAAATCTGGAGAGATTGACAGAGCTCGACAGAGAAGCTATGGGCGCTGACTTCACATTGGAAGAAGTGTCGCAAGCTATTAAGGAACTTAAACCATCAAAAGCACCAGGCCCTGATGGCTTCTCAGGGCTTTATTATAAGAAGTTCTCCAAATTACTCGCCCCACGGTTGCTCCATATGTTCATGCTATTTTAGCGGGAGCCCCTATTCCCGAGGATATGCTGCGGGCGTCTATATCACTAATACACAAACCTGGCAAGGATCTGCTAAACTGTTAAAGCTATAGGCCAATCTCTCTAATTAATACCGATATAAAAATATAAGCTAAATTACTGGCCAATAGATTGAGTCTAATCCTACCCAGACTAATACATCCAGATCAAGTTGGTTTTCTTAAGGGGAGGCAGGCAGCGGATAACACCCGACGATTTATTGATCTGTTGGAATTGGCAAACAAAAATAACACACAAAGTATGTTATTAAGTCTGGATGCGGAAAAAGCTTTTGATAGGATAGACTGGCCATACTTAAAGGAGACGCTCGCAGCATTCGGCTTCGGAAATCGGGTGAGTGGAGCGATTTTGTTGCTGTACTCAGGCCCAACAGCCAGGGTCATACATCAGGGCTTCCCCTCGGTTCCTTTTCAAATCAAAAGTGGCACGAGACAGGGTTGCCCATTATCCCCCCTCCTGTTTGCCCTATGTATTGAACCCCTGGCAGCACGTATTCGAGATAGTCCAGATATCTCAGGGTTAAACGCATACTCCCAATCACACAAAGCGGTCCTGTATGCAGATGATATCCTATTAATCATCTCAAAACCCCTCATATCATTACCTAATCTGTTTGACCCTCTAGACAAATTTTCTAAGGTCTCTGGGTTTAAGATAAACCAATCCAAATCTGAAGCTCTGAATATCAACCTACCTAGACATACAGAGAAACTACTGAAATTTAATTTTAATTTTAACTGGCAGAAGAATTCAATAAAATATCTGGGGATCCACATCACCAAAGATGCAAAAAGCATCTATAAGGCAAACTATCCCAAACTAATTTGGACTCTAAAACAAGACCTAATCAGATGGTCTTCCAAGAAGATCTCTTGGATTGGAAGGATACACAGCGTTAAGATGAATCTACTTCCACGTATCCTATACCTCTTCCAGACATTGCCTGTGCCACTCAAACTGAAGGATACTGTATACTCTCACTTCAGTCTGAAATATCCAACTTTATCTGGGGAGGTAAAAAACCGAGAGTAAATAAATTGAATATGAAAAGACCGTCTTTAGCAGGGGGCTTAGCGGTACCCTGCCTGTTGTCATATTTTAAAGCGGCTCAATTAAGCCAGATCATACAATGGCATTCTGACACTAAACTAAAAAGATGGGTGGAGCTAGAAAGTGCTTCTTGCTCCCCATTAGAGCTTAATAAGCTGATTTGGCTACCTAAATCGTCAAGGAAAAACACTATGTTACCGCTTACCTCAATGGCTAACTCCATATCTGTCTGGGAAGTATCAAGATTAAAAAACTCACTCACCTCAGCAAGTTCTCTGATGTCACCCATTTGGAATAATCCTAGCTTTGCACCGGGTCTTTTTGGTCACAGCCACTCAATTTGGAAAATAAAAGGATATACTGCTGCGGCCAAGTTTATTCGAGCATTTGCCCGTTCTTGGCCGCAGCAGTAGCCTGGCGCGCGCCCGAGAGTGACGGGCGCGCGCCGAAGCAGCGGAAGAGCGCCCTCCGATCGGGGCGCTCTCCCTACCGCTGCCGGGTCCGCCGGGTCCCCCGGAACCCCCTGCCGCTGTCCCGCGATCGCGGGACACCAGGGCTCCCTCGGGGAGCCCCTGGACGTGCGTGCAGGGGGCGCACACTCCCGAAGACGCGTGACCGCGCGTCTATGACGCGCGGCACGCCGAGGGGCGGCCACTAGCAAGCCGGGAAATCTCCCGGCTTGCGGATCTGGCCGCAGTGTGATTAAGTGTGTCGGTAGTGTAATAGACTAAAAGATCTGGAGGGCTATAATCTAAAAATTAAATCATTTGATCATCTCAGATTAGAAAAGGACATCCCCCACGCCGAATTCTATAAATACCTCCAGCTCAGAGCATTCTATAATAAATTCGCCCCGTATCCCCCATTGACGAATTTTGAAAAGCTCTGTCGGGCAGAAACCGACACTAAGGGACTCATATCTACGATATACGGAGAGGTAATCGAGTCTGCAGCCTCTAAGCAACAAGTGCCACCATTCCGTATCCAATGGGAGAGGGACCTTGGGGAGACCTTAGAGGACGAAGAATGGAACACCATATTCTTAGGAGCCGCAAAAAGCTCGATATGCACCACACTAAAGGAGAACGCATATAAAGTTCTTATGAGATGGTACCTCACCCCACTCAAATTATCTAGGTTCATACCAGGGTCCTCCCCACTGTGCCCGAAACAATGTGGAGGAACAGCTGACCTGTTACATATGCTGTGGTCTTGCCCGCAGATATCCCCAGTGTGGGAAAAGATCAGAAATTGGATCCAGAGGATCTCCGACCTCACTATTCCCCCAGACCCTTGGCTGTTCCTTCTGAACAGACCCCTAAAGGGCCTATCAAAGTCACACAACAAACTAATTGCACATTTCGCAATAGTCACGCGGATCGCAGATCGCAGCATTATGGAAACGCCCCGACATTCCAATTATCCCAAAGATTCAGAAACGTATTTGGTTTATCTGCCAGATGGAAAAGTTAACAAGCTTAGTTAACGACACTGGTGACAATTATCTAAAAGTCTGGGCACCTTGGCTAGCTCAGACAACAGACATCCCTGGGGTAGAGCGTAACACAATTTGGCTATAATAGTAATAAATGCGTTCTCCTTCTAGGAGGGGAAAACCAAGTCCACACTTAGAACCTCACACTCCTTATGATCAATCATTTATATTCTCACACGACCCCGTAGGCTGTTACATACTGTTGCGGCAGACTTTATTCTAACAAATCACCGGTTTGTCCCTGGCTTGTTCCTGGAATGCCACGCTGTTCACCCGGAGCATGCCGCATTCCTTTTGCTTTCCCAGCCACGGGTCATGCCCGGCTGACGCGCGGTTGATGTGTTAATTGATAATGGTTCAGGATTTAATAGGCTGCAATGCTTCGCGTGTCCGCCAGATGGCATAAATTCTTGAATTGTAATGCAGTATATATATACAGTATATATACTGTATAACAACAACCCCTATAACCCCTAACATACACATACAGTACTGTATATGCACATCAATGATACTATAGGCCGGCGGGGGCGAGATGTGTTTGCAGCAGAGAGAGATCCGCTGCTCTCTCTGCGCAAACATCGGCACATTAAAAATTATTTAAAATACATTTTTATTCATAGTGTAGATGTGCAGGGGGTCTCCGGAGCTGAACCGCATTGGTTTCAGGTCCGGGGACCCTCTGCTTCCCGAGATACAGGCCCCTTTATGAGGTGCCGTTATCCCTCTGCATTTAAAGGTCCCGATCACGTGACCGCGGCATGTAAACCAAGCAGAGGGATACCGGCACCCCATAAAGGGGCCTGTATCTCGGGAAGAAGGGGGTCCCCGGACCTAAA
>WSYH01000233.1:243680-257587 GCA_036426205.1 Ascaphus truei | reverse complement strand
CCATACATGTAGGAATGGGACAGGAGATACACGGCTCCTACACGCTCAGAATCCCATACATGCAGGAATGGGACAGGAGATACACGGCTCCTACACGCTCTAAACCCCATAAATGTACGAATGGGACAGGAGATATACGGCTCCTACACGCTCTGAATCCCATACATGTAGGAATGGGACAGGAGATACACGGCTCGTACACGCTCTGAATCCCATACATGTAGGAATAGGACAGAGGATACACGGCTCCAACGCGCTCTGAACCCCATACATGTTGGAATGGAACAGGAGATACATGGGTCCTACACGCTCTGAACCCCATACATGTAGGAATGGGATAGGAGATACACGGCTCCTACATGCTCTGATCCCCATACATGTAGGAGTGGGACAGGAGATACGCGGCTCCTACACACTCTGAACCCCATACATGGACGAATGGGACAGGAGATACATGGCTCCTACACGCTCTGATCCCCATACATGTAGGAGTGGGACAGGAGATACACAGCTCCTACACGCTTTGAACCCCATACATGTAGGAATGGGACAGGGGATACACGGCTCCAGCACGCTCAGAACCCCATACATGTTGGAATGGGACAGGAGATACATGAGTCCTACATGCTTTGAACCCCATACATGTAGGAATGGGACAGGAGATACACGGCTCCTACATGCTCTGATCCCCATACATGTAGGAATGGGACAGGGGATACACGGCTCCTACACGTTCTGAACCCCATACATGTAGGAATGGGACAGGAGATACACGGCTCCTACACGCTCTGAACCCCATAATGTAGGAATGGAACAGGAGATAAAAGGCTCCTACCCACTCTGAACCTCATACATGTAGGAATGGGACAGGAGATAACACGGCTCCTACACGCTCTGAACCCCATACATGTAGGAATGGGACACGGCTCCTACACACTCTGAACCCCATACATGTAGGAATGGAACAGGAGATACAGGGCTCCTACACGCTCTGAACCCCATACATGTAGGAATGGGACAGGAGATACACGGCTCCTACACGCTCAGAATCCCATACATGCAGGAATGGGACAGGAAGTTCACGGGTCCTACACGCTCTGAACCCCATACATGTCGGAATGGGACAGGAGATACACGGCTCCTACACGCTCTGAACCCCATAGCAATCTCACCTTGAAGCTGGCCAGTGTCTTCATCCTCACTTTTAAATCTTACACGCTTGGCTGGCCGCCGGTCCTGTACCGGTCTCCCCATAGTTGCTGCGTGGCTCTGCACCATCCCGGCTCATAGGCGTTCGTGCTCAAAGGATGTCTTGACTTTTATAGAAAAAAACGACAAAAATCTTTCTACCGCAAAAGGCGGGCACTAACCACCGTTTTTATACTAAAGCCCTCCTCCCGCCTTAACCTTTTATGCATTCACTGACTGCCGAGGTGGGGGTGCCCCACACCGTCTGAAAATGCGCCTTACGCCCTCTGGGGTAGGCCGAAACGACGGTAGCCACGCCTCTATCCCACCTTTGAAAGACGGCACCTTAAGAGGTACGACACGGGGCTATAAAAAGATCATATGACGTATGCACTGGGGACTATTCCTGACACACATTCACATAAGCTTGGGTGCCCCCGGAAACAGACGCACGTTGAACGCGGCAGGTACAATCAACCTCCTAGCATATAAATCTCAATATCGTTCATCCCTACCAAATACCGAATTAGATATGTAGAGCTCAACTGCTGAGAACAGAAAAATGATGCGCAAAAAAGAGGGATAGAAAAAATGGGGGCCGCTTCCTTAATGTTATGTGTTAGGTCCGAAATGCACTGATTAACCAACAGATGCTCTGTGATATTATATTATCCTGGTTATTTTATTTGGAGTTAACCACATTTCGTTACAGTGAAGGTGGGCGGTTAAATTTACATGTCAAGGTGAGCGCGATAATAAATACAGACGATACAACACAATACAAACCCAACTACGATGTAGGATGGGAACATATGGTCGATACAAGCAGTGGAAAGTCTCTGACAAGGCGCGTCTGAACCCCTACGATGTAGGAAAAAGGTGACAGGAGGGTATAGCACTGGTCTAGGCATGCTACTGGGACCCCTGAAGCAGGTGTAGGAAAAGGTGAGGTACAGAAAAAAGGGTAAAGGACGCAAACGGGTCTACACGCGGTCTGAACCGCCATACAAAAACAACTGGGAGGCCAATTCCTGGGAACAGGAAGTGAACGGCTCCGGTACAACACAGCTCACTGCTGCGAACCAACCATGAGAGCATGTAGGAATAGGTACCCTGAGATTAGCGGGCGGCTCCTACACTCTCTGCAACCCCATAGCAATTTAAAAACTGTGACAGAGAGTACATGTGTGAAGGATCCAACAACGGCTTTGAGTCACCAGACATGTGGGGGAATGGGGCAGGAGAGGTACACGGCGCCTACCGCTCTGACCCCATAAAAACATGTAGGAATGGGACAGTAGATACACGCTCGCAATAAACGGTCTGAAACGCCCAGTAACATGCAGGTAATGGACAAGTGGGAGAAAAGTGAAGCAACTGGGCGTGGTCCTCCCGGGGCTCATCTCAAAAATGAAAACCGGCCATAGGGGGCATGTAGGGAAATGGGAAACAAGGGGATTACAAAACGGGTCCCTGGGACACACTTGCAACCCGCAAATGCATGATAGAAGGTGGACCGGTAGATACAACTGGGGGGCGGTCCACCGCGTCTGAAAAGCCGCATACAAATTAGGAAAAATAATGACAAAAAAGGAGGATAACACGGCTCCTACACGAGCTCTGATGCCCCAAACATGAATAGAGAATGGGTACAGTGGTGAGATGGACAACCGGCACCTACACCAGCGCGCGATAGCGATCGCTCTTCGGTAGTGGAAATGGAAGGACCAGTAGAATAAACACGGGGGGGGTCCTACCCGCTCGGAACTTGACCCCCGTAGCGTGTTAGGAATGGTGTTGCCAGAGGGATATAACGCCTGTCCTAACAAAACGGGCTCCAATGAACCCGCAATCGTAAGTGGTGAATTGGGACGGAGATACAAAACTGCGGGGGGGTGCCTGTCCCACAAACTCTGTACCCCATACATGTAGGTAATGTACAGTAGATACACGCTCGGACTAGCACCGGTCAGAATCCCATGACATGCAAGGAATGGAAATGTGATACAACATGACATCCTACACGCTCATCAACCCCAATAACACAAAATTATACGAATGGGACATGACAATATAACATGCTCCTACACGCTCTGCAAAAAAAAAAAATCAAAGCCATCCATTGAGGAATGGGAACATTAGAAAGATACACGGCGGGCTACACGCTAACTGAAATCCCATACACAAAATGGTAGTAATAGGGGGAGACAGAGAGATACACGGGTCTCCAACTCGCCTGAAGCAGGACACCATGAACGATTTGGGAGGGAGTGGAAACAAATATGATACATTTGGTCCTCACGCTCTGAAACCGGGCCATACAAAGATATTCAGTAATCTGGGGAGTAGAAGAGAAGGATACAGAGTCATGCTGCCTACCAATGCTCGGTATCCCCATGAACAGAAGGGAAAGGGAAAAAAAAGAAAAGGGAGGGCCTGTTAGGGAGTGTACGAGTAATACCTGAACTCCTCCACACTCTGAACCCCATACATTTACGAATGTGGGACCGGATATCTCGGCTCCTACACGCTCTGATCCCCATCTGTAGGGGATATGTGTAAAAACAGGAAGAAATACACCGCTCCTACACGACTTTGAAAACCCCATAACAGTAGGAATGGGACAAGGGGAATACACGGCTCCACACCGCATACTGAAAACCACAATTACTAGTTGGAATGTGTAAGAGATACTTAGGCCCATCCTGAACAAAAAAATTTGAACCAACCATACATGTAGGAATGGGAACAGGAGAAAAAAATACACGCTCCTACATGTCCTGACCCCATACAAATTAGGAAACAATGAGGGTACAGTTGATGGGACCGGCTCCTAAAAAACTTAGCCTAGGTAGCCCGCCAGTCACAAGAATGTAGGAGTGGTAACGGAAGAGGAGATAGGGTAGGCAAGCGGCGCCATAACAGGATCTCATGAAAAAACCCGACGGCTATAGGTGTCAGGAAATGGAACAGGGTACAGTAAATGGTGTCTCGCTACACGCAACCACGTGCGTGTACAAAACCTGCATACATGTGAGGTGAATGGGGTTACACGGAAGAGAAAACAACGGCTATCACAATACAAACAGCTCCTGAACACCCATACATGTAGAAAGAATGTGAGACAAAAACGCTCAACTAACACCCTCTGAACCCCATACATGTTTGGAATGGAACAGGAGATACAGGGATCTCCTAACACAAAACAGCAATCTGGAACCCCAAATGTAATTGAGTGGAAACACAGGAGCTACAGCGGCTCCTGACAGGAGGGGAGGGGGCGCTCCGAATCCCATACAGGTGGCAGGGTAATATGGGACAGAGAAGAAGTTCAGCGCTGGTCACACACAGACAATCTGAACCAAACCATACAGGTCGGAATGGGACAGTAGGGATACAGGCGGGCTCATAGCACAACGCGCTGAAACACCCATACAAATGAGGAATGGACAGTGGATACAAACGGCTCCCCTGTCACGGGCACCTGGAACCCCCCCTACATTTTAGGAAATTAAAAGGAACGTGAGATAGGGCACGGGGGGCCGTAGAGAGCACGCCTGAACCCGCAAAACATGTAGGTAAATGGGGAAGGGAAGCTACACGGGGTGTCTACATTGCGGTCCTGGAAACGCCATACATTTAGGAATGGAGACAATGGGGTTATTGGAACACGACTCCATAACCCGGCGAGTCTGGAACCCCATGACGAAAATGTAGAGAATGGTGACCGGAGATACGGACAACAGCTCGATAAACGCTGCTGAAAAACAAAACTGCCTACCTGATTAAAGGGGTAAAACTGGTAATAGGCAGATGTGAAAATAACCAAAAAGGAAAATAACAGCGGCATCAGTAGCACGAACGCTCATGGAAGCCCCATAAACGATGTAGGTGAAATGGAAGAACAAGGGGGGGTGAGTACGGCCGGCTACCAACCAAAAAAGCGCGTCTGGAACCCCATACAAATGGTTTTGGATTGGACAGGAATACACGCTACTATACAATAATACTCTAGATCCCCATAACCTTGAATGTGGTAAGTGTGTACGCAGAATAACTATACAAACAGCTCCTACAACACGCTCTGAACCCCATACGCATTTCATTAAGGGGGACGATACACGGCTCCAACACGCTCTGAACCCCATACATGTATGCTGGACATGTAGATTAACGATGTGGTCGCGATACCTGCTCTGAAACCCCGACATCTAAAGACATGTAGATAAATTAAGGGTTACAGGAGAGTACCAGAGCTCCTACAATGCTCTAGGATCCCCGAATGACCATTAGTAGGGTAGGGACAGGGGGAGATCCACGGCTCCTTGACCACGCTCATGAACCGCCATACATGTATGAAGTAGGTAGAAGGCCCAAGGGAGATACACTGCTCCAATAAAAAAAACGCTCTGACCCCCATAACATGTAGGAATGGGAGCAGGAGAATGGACAAACGGGTCGTCCGTACCGCTCGTGAAAAATCGGGGAGGGGCACCCAGGTATGTAGGTGAACAGAAAGATGCCACAAAAGCTCTTCCGAGCTCTAATCCCATACCTGTGGAAATGGGAACAGGAGATACAACACGGCTCCTACCTACCCGGCTGAACCCCATACCTAGAATGGGAACAGGAGATTACGAGGTGGCTCCTACAAAACGCTCTGACCCCATAAAAGTAGGAATGGGACAGGAGATACACTGCTCCTAACCGCTCTGAATTATACTGTTAAAAATGGGACAGGAGATCACACGCTCCACACGCTCGGAACCCATAATGTAGGAATGGACAGGAATACACGGCTCCCTACAACCCTCAGAATCCCCATACAGCAGGAATGGGAAAGGAAGTTCACGGGTCCTACCGCCTGAACTCCATACATGTAGGAATGGTATAGGAATACACGGCTCCTACAATCCTCTGAACCCCATACATTTAGGAATGGGACAGATATCATGGCTCCTACACGCTCTGACCCCATACATTTAGGAATGGGACCGGGGATCACGGCCCCCCTTCCTCACCGCTCTGAACCCCATACATGTTTGAATTGGATAGGAGATACACGGGTCCTAAACCACATGCTGCTGAACCCATCACATGTAGTAATGGACAGGGGATAACACGGCTCCTATACCCGCCTCTGAAACCCATAATGTAGGATGGGAACAGGAATACACAACACACGGCTCGTACCGCTCTGAACTCCATACATGTACTGTAGGAATGGGACAGGATATACAACGTCTTCATACACGCTCTGCAACCCCATACATGTAGGGGACAGGAAGATACACTGCTCCCTACCGGCGCTCTGAACCCATACATGTGTAGAATGGAAAGGAGATACACTGCTCCTACAACGTACTTCAACACATGAAACAGTCAAATACCATTAACTCAAAACACATAGAGCAAGCTTGACCCTCTACCTGTCTTTCCTAACTATCCGACCTTTCTCCCTCCTTTCTCCCTCCTGCTTTTGCCTCTAAACTCCGTTGAACGTCTTGGATTCCTCTCGCTTGCATCCATTTTTAAACGGGAAAATCAACACGCTATTCCTCTCCAAGCTGAACGCCTCTGATACAACTCATGGCTCCCCGCCGCTCACTCGGGACAAACGGGGGGGGGGGGGAAGGGGGGGGGAAAGAGAAAAGGGAAAGGGGCACAAGGGTCACAAGCGACGACATGCCCTCACGGTAAAATGAACTTAGCTGTCCGCTCCATATACCTGCCAACGACAGAAGTCCTTACACTCTGCTCATATTACTCGTAGGGGGGGCCAAATCTTTGCAGGGCATGTGGACACATTGGAACCACCCTCGGTTCTGCCTGGTCACCATTCTCCCGTCCTTAAATATGGTTAATGTGCGGAACACGACTCATCCCTGGATCGTCATCCTACTCTCCCAGTGCGGGTGTACGGGGGTTCGATGTCTCTTTCTGTGTGGCCAACAGACTCCATCTCTCCTCCTAGATGAATCTCGTCTGAATGGTGGTACCACGGGAACCAGTGGCTCTGTCCTGGACCGGGTCTTGCTCGTTTCTCTTGTACACCACTCTCAGCTCTATTGACCTATAACATCTTTTGGGTTAGATAGGATCACCTCTATGCTACGGACACCACATTCGTATAAACTGTTTGAACCCTATACCTTACACCTTACTAGACAAAGACGCAACGTTTCTGTGATGTCTCGTCTTCAATATCATGCGGGCGTGGATGGCCCTCCGTGCGCCGTGTAACATCAACATGGCTAAAACAGAGCTTGCGGTCATGGGAGACCAATCCTCCCAAACCTGTCCCTACTGGGGAACCAAGGGGGAGGGCCGGAAAAAAGGGAAAAGGAGTCCTTCCACGTACAGTTGGTGTGAACGTGGGGGAACTATCATAAGTCACACCAACAAAAGTAGCCCAAGCAACGCGCCTAGGGCGTCACACCACTCGACTCCTCTCCTCACTTCGCCCCTCAGCATTCAAAACTAATTTCAAAACTTGTTGCTTTTGTTCCTTCCTCCGCAATATAGAACAAAGGATTGCCCTTTCCTCTGTTGGCTCGTGAGGGGGAACAAAAGTGGGCGTGGAAGATTCTGACTCAGAAACCCTCATTCGGGTACGTCCAGGGATTCCTCAAGCCTTCGTCGGTGGATTACTAGGAAAAAGTAGGACCGATCCTGCTGTCGCGGGCCTTGCGGTGAAACCTCTCAAGCCTGTAGCCACCGTACAATCTATCGGCTAAAGTGGCTTGGCTGCCAAGAGAGAATCAGCTCTACTCTTTCCTAGATCTGTCTCAGCATCTCCCCTCCTGAATCCTCTCCTTCTCCGATCAAATCCATCTCACCCTCCATTCTTCTCCTCACTTTTAAAGCTTTACACTCTACACTCTTTCGTGCCCCTCCTACATCTCAGCCCTAATTTCTCGCTATGCACCATCCCTACTCTTGCGTTCTGCCAAGATGGTCTTCTTTCTAACCATTCTACCCTTTTATCTAAAGCCCTCTCCCCGCTTAAAAACCTTTTTTCACTGACTGCCCCACACCTCGGGAATGCCCTTCCCCTCATTTACCCGACTAGGCACCCTCTATCCACCTTAAGAACCCACCTTAAGACACACTAGCTTAAGAAGCCTATGGACTAGCACTGTGGATAGTCCTGACACAGGATCACATAAACTTTTGCCCCCGGCAACCACTATACCAGAACTCCTCGCTACTGTCCCTCTATACTTCCCTCCCTACCTACCCATTAGATTGTAAGCTCCTTCGGGGCAGGGACACTTCCTCTCCCCTTAATGTTATGTTTATGTCTAAAAGCACTTATTCCCACGATCTGTATTTTATTATCTGTTATTTCTTCGATTACCACATGGTATTACTTGGAGCGTTATTTACATATCACATGGCGCTATATAACTAAAGACTACAATAAATACAATCAAACCCATACATGTAGAATGGGACAGGAGATACACGGCTTCCGACAACCTCTGAACCCCATAACATGTAGGAATGGAAGTGAGATACCGGTCCTACAATTGCTCTGAACCCATCATCTAGGATGGGACAGGTGATACAACGTCTCTAACCCCGCTCTGAAACCCATTACCTGTAAAAATGGGACATGAAGATCCATTTGTCCAACACGCTTTGGAATCCCAACATGTAGGAATGGGCATAAACACGGCGCCTACACGCTCTGAACCCCATACATGCTGAATGGGACATGGATACACTGCTCCTCCACGCTCAGTCCCCCCTTCATGTAGTGACTGGGACAGGAATACACGGGTCCCTACACGCTCTTGACCCCAGACATGTGGAATGGGACAGGAGATAAACGCCTCCTACACGCTCTTAACCCCGATATGTAGGAATGGGACAGGAGATACCCGGCTCCTACACACTCTGAACCCCATCATGTAGGAATGGGACAGGAGATACCCGGCCTTACACGCTCAGAATCCCTCCCATACTGCAGGAAATGGATCAGGGAACCGGCTCTACACGCTCTAAACACCCCATAAAAATGTACGAATGGGACAAGGAGATTCTCGGGCTCCTACACGCTCTGAAATCCCATACATTAGTAATGGGGACATGAGATACACGCTCGGTACCTCTGAATCCCATACATGTAGGAATATAGGACAGTGATTACACGGCTCCCCACACGCTCTGAAACCCCATAACATGTTGGAATGGAACAGGTAGATACATTGTCCTACCGCTCTTAACCCCATACATGTAGGAAATGGGATAGGATATACACGTCTCCTACCTGCTTCTGATTCCCCATACATGTAGAAATTGGCCAGGAGATTAACCGGCTTCCTACAACACTCTGAACCCATACATGTACGAATGGGGACAGGAGATACATGGCTCCTACACGCTCTGATCCCCATACTTTATGATTGGGACAGGAGATACACAGCTCCTGACACGCTTTGAACCCCATACAATGTGGAATGGGACAGGGATACACGGCTCCAGCAACGCTCTGAACCCATACATGTTGGAATGGGAAGGAGATACATGAGTCTACAGGCTTTGAACCCCATAACATGTAGATGGGCGGAGATACACGCCTCCTACATCTCTGATCCCCATCAATGTTGAATGGGACAGGGGATCACGGCTCCTACACGTTTGAACCCCATACATTGTAAGGAATGGGACCAGGAATACACGGCGCTCCTACACGCTCTGACCCCATAATGTAGGAATGGAACAGGAGAATAAAGGGGCTTGCCTACCCACTCGAACCTCATACATGTAGGAATGGACAGGAGTAACACGGCTCCTAACGCTCTGAACCCCCATACCTGTAGGATGGACAAACGGAGGCTCCTACACACTCTGAACCCCATACTGTAGGAAGGAACAGAGATACAGGGGGCTTCCTACACCGCTCTGAACTCCCATAATTGTAGGACATGGGACAGTAGTACAACGGCTCCTACACGCTCAGAATCCCATACATGCAGGAATGGGACAGGACGTTCAACGGGTCCTACACGCTCTGAACCCCATACTGAATGCAGTCACGCTCTACAGGACGATATGTGGACGGGAAGGATACACGCTCCTACACGCTCTTAACCCCATACATGTAGAATGGACAGTGGTATACCGGCTTCCTTCACGCTCTGAACCCATACATGTTGGAATGGGACAGGAGATACACGGTCCTACACCTCTTCTGAACCCCAACATGTAGGAATGGCACAGAGATACCGAGGTCCTACATGCTCTGAAACCCCATACTGATGGACTGAACAGGGAGTACACTGGCTCCCTACCCGCTCTAACCCATACATTGGTGAGGACGGAAGGAGATACACGGCTCGTACACGCTCTAAACTCCATACACATGTACTGTCAGGATGGGACAGGAAATCATACACACGGCTCATACACGCTCTGCACCCCATACATGTAGAATGGAACAGGGGATACACGGCTCCACACGCTCTGAACCCCATACAGTTTGGAATGGACAGGAGATCGGAACGGCTCCCTACATGCTCTCTGATCCCCATACATGTGAGTGGGGACAGAGATACGCCTCTCTACAAACACGCTCTGAACCCATACATGTACGAATGGGGGACACCACGCTGAACCGATAACATGGAATGGACGTAACGTCTACACGCTCTGATCCCCATACATGTAGGAGATGGGACCGTAGATACCACTCCTACAACGCTCTGAACCTCTCACTGTATGAATGGGACGGATACCGGCTCCAACACGCTCTGGAACCCCATACATGTTGAATGGACAGGAGATACATGGTTCCTACATGCTCTAACCCCATACATGTATGGAATGGGAACAGGAGATACACGGCTCCTACTGCTCTGATCCCCATACATGTAGGAGTGGGAACAGGAGATACACCAAAAAAACTTAAAACACGGCTCCTCAACGCTCTGAACCCCATACATTTAGAATGGACAGGAGATAACACGGCTTGCTACAAACGCTCTGAACCCCATAATGTAGGAAATGGGGACAGGAGATACACGTCTTCCTACACCTCTGAACCCCATAATGTAGGAATTGACCAGGAGATACACAGCTCGTACACGCTCTGAATCCATCCAGTTAGTAATGGGACAGGAGATACACTGCTTCCCTACCCCGCTCTGAACCCCATACATCTAGGAATGGAACAGGAGATCCACGGTTCTCCCTACACGCGCTGAAGAGACCCATACATTTAGGGAATGGGACAGGAGATACACGGCTCCTAACCGCTCTGAAATCTCACCTTTAAAAATGGGACAGGAGAATACACAGCTCCTCCTGCTACCCTCTCTGAACCCATACATGTAGGACTGGGACAGGAGAACAAACGGCTCCTACACGCTCATATCCCATACATGCAGCATGGAAGGATTCACGGTTCCTACAAACGCTCTGAACTCCATATGTAGGAATGGGATAGAGATACCGGCTCTACACGCTCTGAACACCATACATGAGGAATGGTGACAGGAGATCCATGGCGCCTACAAACTGCCTAACCCATACATGTGGAATGGGCAGGGGTACCGGCTTCCTTCACGCTCTGAACCCCATACATGTTGGAATGGGATAGGAGATACACGGTCTCATGCTCTGAAAACCCATACATGTATGAATTGGTAACAGGGGCTACACGGCTCCTACCCGCATCTGAACCCTCACTGTAGGACGGGGACAGGAGATACACGTCGTCGACACGCTCTGAACTCCATACCTGTCTGTAAGGAATGGGACAGGAGATACACGTCTCATCCACACTCTCTGAACCCCCAAAATACAATGTAGGAATGGGACAAGGAGATACATCCGGCTTCCTACCCGCTCTGAACCCCATATCTGGAGAATGGGAAGGAGATACACTTCTCCTACAAAAAAAAAACAAACAACACGCCTTCAAACATGCACCAGTCATACCATTACTCAAAACAGCAAGCTTGACCCTACCTTCCTTTCTAACTAGCGCCTTTCTCCCTCCTGCCTTTTGCCTCTAAACTCCTGAACGTCTTGTAATTCTCTCGCTTTCTTGCTCCATTTTTCTCAACACTATTCTCTCCTAGAACCCTCTACAATCTGGCTTTTCCCGCACTGCTCACTCCACTAAACAGCCCTCACTAAAATAAACTTACGACCTCCATGCTGCCAAGACAGAAGTCATTACACCTCTGCTCATATTACTACTTACTCCGACCTCCTTTGCAGCATTGACACAGTGGAACCACCCTCTTCTTTCCCTTCACATCTCCATACTCTTGGTATTCCGTAACAAGCTCGTATCCTGGATCTCTCCTACCTCTCCCATCGTACTTATCCGTGTCTCCTTCTGCCAACAACTCTCTCCTCTATTGATCTCTCTGTGGGGGTAACCCCAGGGCTTCTGTCCTGGGACCCGCCGTCTCTCTTTTCTCTGTACACACTCTCCCTCTATGTGACCTAATAACATCTTTTGGGTTTAAATATCACCTCTATGCTGACGACAACACACATCTATACTTTTCAAACCTGCTTTACACCTGCTATAACAGACCAAAGTTTCTGAATGTTTTCTCTGCTATATCATCCTGGACTGGCCCTCCTTCCCTTTAAACTCACTGGCTAAAACAGCTTCCATACTTCCTCCCAACCTGGCCCTACCTCCTTCCCCTTCCAATTACAGTTTGGAACTACGATTTCACCCATCGCCCAAGCACGCTGGCCTAGGGGGTCCACTCGACTCCTCTCCACATTCCGCCCCTCACATTCAAACCATTTCTAAAACTTTTTGCTTTTTCCTCGCAATATACACAAAGATTGCCCTTTCCTCTTTGGCTCGCCGGCTAAAATTCTGACTCAGGCCCTCATTCTCTCACCGTCTTGATTACTGTAACTCCTGCTGTCCGGCCTTCCTGCCCTCTCACCTGTATCCCCTACAATCTTATCCTATTGCTGCTGCAGAATCACTCTCTACTCTTTCTAGATCTGTCTCAGCATCTCCCCTCCTGAAATCCTCTCCCTGCTTCCGATCAAATCCCATCCCTCATCTCACACTCCATTCTTTTCTTCTCCTCACTTTAAAAGCTTTACACATCTTCCTTCCCCTCCTTCATCTCAATCCCTAATTTTCCGCTATGCACACCATCCGACCTTTTGCGTTCTGCTCAAGGATGTCTTCTTTCTATACCCCCTTTTTATCTAATCCCCTCTCCTCTCCCGCTTAAACCAAACCTTTTTCACTGACTCCCCACACCTCTGGAATGCCCTTCCCTCTGTAAACCCCGACTAGCCACCCCCAATCCACCTTTAAGACCCCCTAAGACACACTAGCTTAAAGCAGCATATGACTATATCCTGTGGATATTTCTAACACATGACACATAAAGCTTGTGGCCCCCTGCAGACGCACTTCACCGAACTCCCTCCTACTGTCTCAATACGTTCTCCCTACCTACCATTATATTGTAATCTCCTCGGGACAGGGACTACCTCTTCCTTATGTGTATGTGGGGTTAATGTCAAAGCACTTATGTTGCCCATGAGGAGGTGGCTGGTGTGTGTTGGTGTATATTATCTGTTATTTATTTGATACCCACATGTATTACAGGGAAGCGTTATGTACATTAATGGCGCTATATAATAAAGTACATACAACACAATACAACCCCCTACACGTAGGATGGACAGGGAAGATACCCGGCTCATACAAAACTCTC
>WSYH01000233.1:220441-239872 GCA_036426205.1 Ascaphus truei | reverse complement strand
CCATCCTACAGTAGGGGGTTGGTTCAGAGCGTGGTAGGAGCCGTTGTATCTCCCTCCTGTCCACTCCTACAATGTATGGGGATCAGAGCATGAGGTAGCCGGTATCCTCCCTGTCCCATTCCTACATGTATGGGGTTCAGAGCATGTAGGCCATGTATCTCCTGTCCCATTCCAACATGTATGGGGTTTCATACGTGTTGGAGAGCCGTGTATCCCGTTCCCTATCCTCAGTGTATAGTGGTCAGAACAGTGTAGGAGCTTGTGGTAGTCTCCTGTCCACTCCTACATGTATGGGGATCAGAGCGTGTAGGAGCCATGTATCTCTGTCCCATTCGTAACATTGATGTGTTTCAGAGTGTGTAGGAGCCGCGTATCCTCCTGTCCCCACTCCTACATGGACATGGGGGATCCGAGCATGTGGAGGCCGTGTATCTCCGGTCCCATTCCAACATGTATGGGTGTGTTCAGAGCGTGTTGGAGCCGTGTATCCCCGGTTCCATTCCGACATGTTATGGGTTAGAGCGTGTATGAGCCGTGGTATCTCCTGTCCTTCCTACACAGTAAAGCATGTTGGAGTTTTAGAGCGTGTACGTCCGTGTATCGCCTGTCCCCATTCCTACATGTATGGGGTTTCAGATCGGGTGGAGCCGTTGTATACCCCCTGTTCCATTCCCTACATGTATGGGGTTTTTCAGCATGTGCGACACCGGCTGGGATCTCCTGTCCCATTTCCTACATGTATTGGGTTCATGAGCGTTAAAGGACGGGCCCGTGTATCTCCTGTCCCATTCCAACATGTATGGGGTTTCAGACAAAGCGTGGAAGGACCGTGTATCCCTGTCGGGGGCCACACAGTTCCTACATGTATGGTGTTTCAGAGCGTGTAGGATCCGTGTATGCACACACTGCGTTGACAGGAGATAACACGGCTCCTACACGCTCTGAACCCCATACATGTAGGAATGGGACACGGCTCCTACACACTCTGAACCCCATACATCTAGGAATGGAACAGGAGATACACGGCTCCTACACGCTCTGAACCCCATACATGTAGGAATGGGACAGGAGATACACGGCTCCTAAACGCTCTGAAATCTATACATGTAAAAATGGGACAGGAGATACACAGCTCCTACACGCTCTGAACCCCATACATGTAGGAATGGGACAGGAGATACACGGCTCCTACACGCTCAGAATCCTACATGCAGGAATGGGACAGGAAGTTCACGGGTCCTACACGCTCTGAACCCCATACATGTAGGAATGGGACAGGAGATACACGGCTCCTACACGCTCTGAACCCCATACATATAGGAATGGAACAGGAGATACACGGCTCCTACACGCTCTGAACCCCATTCATGTAGGAATGGGACAGGAGATACACGGCTCCTACACGCTCTGAACCCCATACATGTAGGAATGGGACAGGAGATACACGGCTCCTACACGCTCTGAACCCCATACATGTAGGAATGGGACAGGGGATACACGGCTCCTACCCGCTCTGAAACCCATATATGTAGGAATGGGACAGGAGATACACGGCTCGTACACGCTCTGAACTCCATACATGTACTGTAGGAATGGGACAGGAGATACACGGCTCATACACGCTCTGAACCCCATACATGTAGGAATGGGACAGGAGATACACGGCTCCTACCTGCTCTGAACCCCATACATGTAGGATAGGGAAAGGAGATACACGGCTCCTACATGCTTCAAACATGCAACAGTCATACCATTACTCAAAAACAGCAAGCTTGACCCTACCTGTCTTTCTAACTATCGACCTTTCTCCCTCCTGCCTTTTGCCTCTAAACTCCTTGAACGTCTTTTATTCTCTCGCTTGCTCCATTTTCTCAACACCTATTCTCTCCTAGACCCTCTACAATCTGGCTTCCGCACTGCTCACTCCACGGAAACATCCCTCACTAAAATAACTGACGACCTCCATGCTGCCAAAGACAGAAGTCATTACACTCTGCTCATATTACTCGACCTCTCTGCAGCATTTGATTCTGTGGATCACCCTCTTCTCCTTCACATTCTCCATACTCTTGGTATTCGGAACAAAGCTCTATCCTGGATCTCATCCTACCTCTCCCATCGTACTTTCAGTGTCTCTTCTGCCAACAACTCCTCCTCCTCTATTGATCTCTCTGTGGGGGTACCCCAGGGCTCTGTCCTGGGACCTCTTCTCTTTTCTCTGTACACACTCTCTAGGTGACCTAATAACATCTTTTGGGTTTAGATATCACCTCTATGCTGACGACACACAAATATACTTTTCAACACCCGACCTTACACCTGCTATACAGACCAAAGTTTCTGAATGTCTCTCTGCTATATCATCCTGGATGGCCCTCCGCCGCCTTAGACTCAACATGGCTAAAACAGAGCTCCTCATACTTCCTCCCAAACCTGGACCTACTACCTCCTTCCACATTACTGTTGGAACTACGATCATTCACCCAGTAGCCCAAGCACGCTGCCTAGGGGTCACACTCGACTCCTCTCTCACATTCGCCCCTCACATTCAAAACATTTCTAAAACTTGTCGCTTTTTCCTCCACAATATAACAAAGATACGCCCTTTCCTCTGTTGCTCGACTGCTAAAACTCTGACTCAGGCCCTCATTCTCTCCAGTCTTGATTACTGTAACCTCCTGCTGTCCGGCCTTCCTGCCTCTCACCTGTATCCCCTACAATCTATCCTAAATGCTGCTGCCAGAATCACTCTACTCTTTCCCAGATCTGTCTCAGCATCTCCCCTCCTGAAATCCCTCTCCTGGCTTCCAATCAAATCCCGCATCTCACACTCCATTCTTCTCCTCACTTTTAAAGCTTTACACTCTTCTGCCCCTCCTTACATCTCAGCCCTAATTTCTCGCTATGCACCATCCCGACTCTTGCGTTCTGCTCAAGGATGTCTTCTTTCTACCCCCTTTTTATCTAAAGCCCTCTCCCGCCTTAAACCTTTTTCACTGACTGCCCCACACCTCTGGAATGCCCTTCCCCTCAGTACCCGACTAGCACCCTCTATCCACCTTTAAGACCCACCTTAAGACACACTAGCTTAAAGAAGCATATGACTAGCACTGTGGATATTCTGAACACATGATACATAAAGCTTGGCCCCCTGCAGACGCACTTACCAGAACTCCCTCCTACTGTCTCTATACGTTCTCCCTACCTACCAATTAGATTGTAAGCTCCTCGGGGCAGGGACTCCTCTTCCTTAATGTTATGTTTATGTCTAAAGCACTTATTCCCACGATCTGTTATTTATATTATCTGTTATTTATTCGATTACCACATGTATTACTTTGAAGCGTTATGTACATTAATGGCGCTATATAAATAAAGACATACAATACAATACAATCAAACCCATACATGTAGGAATGGGACAGGAGATACACGGCTCCTACACGCTCTGAACCCCATACATGTAGCAATGGGACAGGAGATACACGGCTCCTACACGCTCTAAAACACATACATGTAGGAATGGGACAGGAGATACACGGCTCCTACATGCTCTGAATCCAATACATGTAGGAATGGGACAGGAGATACACCGCTCTGAACCCCATACATGTACTGTAGGAATGGGACAGGAGATAAACGGCTCATACATGCTCTGAACCCCATACATGTAGGAATGGGACAGGAGATACACGGGTTCTACACGCTCTGAAACCCATACATGTAGGAATGGGACAGGAGATACACGGCTCCTACACGATCTGAACCTCATACATGTAGGAATGGGACAGGAGATACACGGCTCCCACACGCTCTGAACCCCATACATGTAGGAATGGGACACGGCTCCTACACGCTCTGAACCTCATACATGTAGGAATTGGACAGGAGATACACAGCTCGTACACGCTCTGAAACCCATACATATAGGAATGGGACAGTAGATACACGGCTGTTAACCGCTCTGAAACCCATACATGTAGGAATGGGACAGGAGATACACGGCTCCTACACGCTCTAAAACACATACATGCAGGAATGGGACAGGAGATACATGGCTCCTACACGCTCTGAACCCCATACATGTAGGAATGGGACAGGAGATACACGGCTCCTACACGCTCTGAACCCCATACTTGTAGGAATGAGACAGGAAATACACGGCTCATACATGCTCTGAATCCCACACATGTAGGAATGGGACAGGAGATACACGGCTCGTACACGCTCTGAATCCCATACATGTAGGAATGGGACAGGAGATACATGGCTCCTACACGCTCTGAAACACATACATGTAGGAATGGGAAAGGAGATACACGGCTGTTACCCGCTCTGAAACCAATACATGTAGGAATGGGACAGGAGATACACGGCTTCTACACGCTCTGAACCCCATACATGTAGGAATGGGACAGGAGATACACGGGTCCTACACGCTCTGAACCCCATAAATGTAGTAATGGGATAGGAGATACACAGCTCCTACACTCTCTGAACCCCATACATGTAGGAATGGGACAGGAGATACATGGCTCCTACACGCTCTAAAACACATACATGCAGGAATGGGACAGGAGATACACGGCTCCTACACGCTCTGAACCCCATAAATGTAGGAATGGGACAGGAGATACACGGCTCCTACACGCTCTGAACCCCATACATGTAGGAATGAGACAGGAAATACACGGCTCATACATGCTCTGAATCCCATACATGTAGGAATGGGGCAGGAGATACACGGCTCGTACACGCTCTGAATCCCATACATGTAGGAATGGGACAGTAGATACACGGCTGTTACCCGCTCTTAAACCCATACATGTAGGAATGGGACAGGAGATACACGGCTCCTACACGCTGCAGATCTCAGTCACATGTTGTCAGGCACGCGCAAATGAGACAGGAACGTGTCAGCGAGTGTCCGAGCACAAAGTGCGCCGTAGTGTCATGCTACGACCAAGTCTGAGGATGATCAGGTAAGTGGGACGGAGAAAGAGCAAACACGCGGCTATACTAGACGCTTCGGTGTGAAACACCACTACATGTAGGGATGGGATCAGAGATCATGATATGAGGTGCCGTAGCAGTGCCTTAATGTTCAGCAGAATTTGCTCTTTTGCGACAACCGGGATCTAGGACGTTGTCCACACACCGCGCACTCCTGTACAACGGCTAGTCTTGAACGACACAACTCATGATTAGAGCAAGGGCAGCGGATGGCGATATACTGCGGTTGATACCTTTATCACGCAGTATTAATGAACCCTCGATAACATGATGGTCATGGCTGAGGTTAGATTGGACATGGGTACTACTGACCGCTCATGAAACAGCCACAAGCATGTGGCATGGGTGAAAATGAGGCCAAATGAACACGAGGGGTTTACCTACCAGTTTAATGTCAACACCCTATACAGTGTAGGACTGAGCACGGGTGACACACACGGCTCCTAGCCCAGACCTCCTGACGCCTCACCCTCCTTGGAGGTATAGCGACAAAAATTGGTAGACAGGAGCCCCGCGCTCAGATACTCCGCTCTACACACACCTCCCACTCCACGTAACAGGCAGAGGCAAATGGGACCGGAGAGTCACCGGCGTGCATGGATCTGCTAAGTTGCCACGCGAGAATACAGGTAGGAGTTGTGGAACCGGGAATAACACGGCTCCACACACGCCTCAGATGACCCCCAGAACCTGGTGGAAGGGACCGGAGGATCCACGGACCACACACTACATGATCTAGATCCCCAATAACATGTAGGGAGTGGGACAGGAATGAGTACAGATGACTGGCGCACCTACAGCACCTCCATGAGACCGCATATACCACACGACACGAGATGCGCGACGACAGGAAAACACGATAAATGCGCTACCTATACAACGCATCTTGGAATCCCCCATGACAGTGTAGGAGTAGGCGAGGAGAGATACACAAGCTCCTACACGTTCCTGAACACGGATACACACAGCGACAGGAATAGGGATCGGGTAACACAGGAGCCTAACACGCTAATGTACAGCCGCAATACATGGTGGTAATGGGACAGGAGATAATAAAGGGCAGTCCCGTACTATGCATCATGAACCCGGACCAGGTGTACATGGGTAGGAGAAAAGCGAACAGGTGACTTACATAGGGCTCCTACATTGCGGCTCTGATGCCCACCTGTACACATGTGCGAGGATAGAGAAAAGGAGGAAACACCGCATCCTACACGCTGACTGAACACCCACACTACATGATGGGAGCGTGGATACGGGGTCAGGGAGATTGACTACAGCTCGATACACGCGTGCTGAAGCCTCCATAACAGGGCCGCGTATACATATGGAAAAAGAAGTTTTTTTTTTAAAGATAAAGGGGTCCATTTTACGTTTCTCCGTTCTTTTTTATTGAAATATCAGCCCCGAGAAGATTGCCTAGGTGGGAAGGATCACAGATATGCTGGAACAGAGTTGTCACTACAGAAGTTATGCGATCTAGTTACTGAATACGTGGCAATATAAGGGCTAAATGTGCACCGTACGACATGTGGACTACGTGTACTGGGAAACTACGTACTATTCAGCTGCGCCAGCCTAATACATAGTCAGGTCCACTATGTTACCCAAACCCCGTGAGTTAGTAAAAGACAAAAAGAAATCCTGGGGTTGTACACCATATTTCGAACATGCAAAATCAATATGTTGAAGAATGCATAGAATGCAAGTCCATACAATAACATTTGTAGTGATAGGATGTGGGGGCAAAAAACCTTGGTGTAGTCACAAAGCGAGTTCTGATAGAATTTTGGCACGTGGTGATAATGACTTTTATTTCAACATAACTTCACCCTGTATATCCTTTTTTTTTCCTAAACAATATTATAAAACTAAAGTAGGTTATATTAGAAGATGTAGCGATAATGTTTTAACAACGCCAAGCTTCACCCCCTCTTCCCCCCCCCCCCCCCCCCCCCCCCCCCCCCCCCCCCCCCCCCCCGGAGAAAACCCAGAAAATATGTTACAGTCAAAAACACATGGGTTTAAGATGCTCAGAAATGTTCTAGTTCAGACATGTACATCTCCCGATAGAGTAATTATATACATATCTACTTATTTCACAGATGTTGATCATCTCTGTTCAGACAGAAGTATCTGTGATATGATGTATCACAAGGACACCGAACAACGAAACACCTGAAAACATACTGTCCACATGAGCAGAAAAACGTAAATGGACACTCATCCTATGATACACAGTAAAATCTGACAACAGCTGCCTAAGGATGTATATCTCCTAGATATTCTTTAAATTCTATAAGGTTATTATCTGAGTGGTGAAAATTGATTTTTTGGCTATTTTTCGTAATACCTACAAATGGTGTAAAATACAATAAACGTTGAAATTCTATATCTGGTCTTGTGCCTCCATGTTCTCTAGGTCATGCTGATTACCCACTTTATATAACTCATAAATAATAACAATTAATGATTTCCTACGTCGTCTGGAAAGAAATACACATTTAGTTTATAGTGGAACTTTAATGTATTGATCAAACGGTTGACATGGAGTAATGGTATTGAAACATTGACATGAAATATGAATAAGAAAGGTGTGTCGTTTCAAACATAAAAATATAAACTTATGTTAGGGATATATGCCAGAGTTACGGATAGAAGATATTCCGATGTCACGCTCTTCATACTCCTGCAGGAACAGTTCAATAAATGTCTATAGTAATTGTAATAGTACATAACTGCCAGAGAATACATTAATGCTGAAGGAAACACATAGGCTGAACAAGTAACAGATACTGGCGAGTATTTAAGAAACCACGATTGCAATGGAATTACTTGTTTAGCAATTTTAATGAAGTATAATGAGTTGTATTCAAAATCAATGACATAGAATCATGTAGATACTTGTTAAGTTTTATTATATCCTCGAGGCATATTCAATCAAGATTACAAGCAGGCATATCTCATTTCGACTTAAGTTGCCACAAAGATTCTGCATTCAAGGTATGCACACATGTTGTAAAGTGGGGGGAGGAAAAAATGGGTGGGAAGGGAGGAGAGCAACATGATTTATACAAGGAGCTTACTATGTTAACATGACATTAACGTTGTCAGAGGGGAGGTAAACACTATTCTGAACTATCACTAAAAAATGGGCGGTTCGATTGCTAGATGCCGGAAGACAGCAGGGTCCTATGATTAGATACACACAATGTAATGGACACCCAGTTCCAGACAAGCGATGATGTAGATTCTCTTATATGATTATGAAAATCCTTACATTTCTGTCACGCCTTTATGACAGTCAAATCCACATGTATGTATTTGTAAACAATATTGAAAACATTGACTATTGCCATGTCCTAGTACATTGAGTGAGTGAAAATATACAACCACTGCCCTAAATCCAATCCATCATATGATATAAAACGCGCCTACACGCTTCAATTACAATGGATTCAGGAATCATGTAGTCAATGGACACTTCCAACATAAAAAGGAATGTTAAAGTATTAGTGGTTAAACTAAAATTACCAACACATAAGAACATGAAACTCTACATAAATGTACATCTAAGTGCAGTTTCTGTAACTAGTTGAGCTGGACCCAAATAGCACCAAAGCCATCTCGAATTCCACCCGCCTTGACAAATGTACGGCGACTAATGAAGCTATGAAAAATATGGAATCGTGGCAAGCACCTGAATTGGGCTACACACTAGAATTTCAATGCGCTGTGAGGATCCGGCCTACCTATAACGCTATGCCACAGTGTGGGTCTGAACATGACCGAGAGACGACAGAAGAGAACTAAAGTGCGTAATATGAGCTCGACCATTAACAAGAGCCAGGCACTGCATGGAATCACTGCGTTGTGGCTCTAAATCGTTCTCTACACGTCATAAAGCTGTCCAAGATAGATGCTGTGCTGAGCTCAATCGATATGGTGCTAAACTCTGCTACTTAAGCCTCTGGGAGCATCTCCATAAAATAGCGCGGGGACTGGCTTGTGACCTACCCACAACCAAGCGATCTCCCCTGGCTCTCGCCTCTCCTCCTCTCTCTTCATCTCTCATTGCTTCTAGACTCTCTACTCTGCTCTCTGACTCCTCTCTCTCTCTATCATCTACTCTCTCTCTCTGCTCTTCACTGCTTGAGACATAATGTCCTCCTCCTGCAAGATAACAAACGACAAAACCGTTAGATCAGGTTCCACCATCATCCACTGGAAGGTAGTGCCTCCTTTTATCGTTTAAATAGGCAGCCTAGATAAAGTCCAAAATGATTATTGTAAATTGACAGGGCGAACGGATGTGGTATAGTATTTGTGAACATATAGTAATTGTAGTAATTCAAACCATCATTATAGTTTCACATAGCAACGTGATTACAACATAAATAAAATGTGAGGTAATCATAAAACTACCACGCCCATCTAATGGAACTCCAGGCAGGTCAAAGCGATGCGATGCACGATCCCTCAATATGAGTAATTGCCCTAGAAAATAATGACTGACAATCAAGAACATTTGTATTGTAGCAGATGAGAGATCATGAAGGTAGTTTACATCACAAGAACAGATATGTATAAATGTGTGGTCAGAAGGTTGATATTGTGACAGGATGGTTGGTTTGATCACGGGGTATGCCTTTAAATTAACTCCCTGCTAACATTGCTTGCGTGCATATCAGAGAAGTTGGAAGAGTATAGATGTAATTAAATTGTTATTCATTTAAAATCAATAATGTGTTCCTCTTTAATTCAATTATTATAATCAACTCCGGGAGGACAAAAGATGATTCACGCGAACACCCGGGGACCCAGAGTAACCACACGAGCAAGCTGAGGCCCAAACCCCCTGGTGGACCCTCTGAGTCAGACCCTAAAGTATTTAATTTTTCTACAGCTTAATGTATGTTAAAATGGCAACATGCAGGTCGTTATCCATTATGTGGATAATAGTAAGTAATTTTGGCAGAACATACATAGCACTGTATACGTGTTAGGGGGTATCGTAGACAGGTCGGAGTATAACGTCACCCAGCCGTTTAAGCGATGCATGGAAGACTTAGATGTGGTGTAGTGCGAACCGACAGGGTGAAGGGAGGTTGAATACTGCCACGCTGAAGTTGGTTAGTCTGTGAATCCAGCGCAGCTGCCTACCTCAACGTTTGCCTTTACAAAACCCCACAGGACCTTGATACCACACTCGGGGGGGCTGAGTCAGAGAATAGGGAACTGCAAACGGCTCGCAAAGTAGATAAGTTTGAGTCCTGGCAAGTAGATAATGTAACTAAAGTGATCTCACTTGAGTCTTCTCAAAATGCTGCTGTTGGATGAAACAGTCTCGAGGTTTGTTGTATGCTGAAAAGAGAGCTTTTGTTTTTGGATGCTGTGAAAGGACGCTGTTTTGTTTTTGTTATGTGAAAAAGAAGATAGACAGGGTGTGTTTTGTGTTTGTGAGGCTGCGCGATTTTATTTGTAAGGCTCAATAAATAAGCCTTATCCAGTGTGAAACCCCAGCTGTGTGGAGCAGGACCTGCAACAGGGGGTTATATTTATTTAAAAGTATAGTTTTCTTGGGGGGATGCAAGATTGGTACGCAGCCAGAGGGTACACCCGACACCCACGGGGACCCCAGGGAATCCCGTGGGGATCACCCGGGACACACGCAGAGGGACCCCCGGGGGACACCACAGGGGATCGCAGGGCACACCCGCCGGCCCCTGTGGTATGTATGGTGTGCCAGGCAAATGTTAACAAGATAATGTTCTAAGCTGCTAATTTGCACCTGCCTTAAACTGGCGTGCTTTTTTTAAATGAGCGTTTTAAAGAACGATCACTTATCGTAGCTTGTGAGAATAGTTAGCACAGACTAGCAGGATGAGAATCCAGACCGCATAGTAGTTGATCGTACGAGAATTATAGTGACAGTTCAGGAAGGACAGGTTTTTGTGATTTCATTACCCTTAGGAATTTAATTTTAGGTTGTATATTATTTTTTTGATATTGCTGAGCTAAAATTTTTGCACTTCTTGGACATACTAGAGTTGCTGTTGTACGGCGATACCTTAGTTCTGTTTCTGTTTATATATATATAACATAATATAGTATATACATTATATATATAATGTGTAACTATAGTACTACAATATATAATGAATTTAGTTAAAACAATATATAATATAATAAACAACGGTATTACGAGAATCTTCATCCGGAAAGAAGTAGACAGCACAAGCAGAAGGTGAAAGAGTAACAATATATATGATGGGGTAAAAAAAACCAAGGCCACTACATCCGACGTTCGGTCAGCTTTACACGGAGCCCACTTCCTCAGGGATTGTGAATTGAAAGGTGACAGTGGTGCATGTGAAAACAAACATATATGACCAAACGTCAATCAATAAACGATAATCAAACTCACGAGTGTGCATACCAATTGAAACAAGCAAATTCAAACAGTGGGGTTGGTGGACACTGCAATCGCTTACGTGGAAACACACTGCCCCCCCCATCTTGCAGCATCATTCTACACTGCTGCCACTATAACAGGGCACTGCTTGATTCTACTTTGTCGAGAAATCCGCGCCAACCTCCTGGCGCCATCGTAGACGTCTACACGTATGCTTGCCATATACTCGCCAACGTGGCAGGTCGCAAAACACATGGCCTACATGATAACACCTATTACCATACTTCGCAATAGGGCCTGGATGTACAGTTTACTGCCACAGTAGAGATTACCCACAAAATGCTGGCACATGTCTGCCACTATGTCTGATGGCAAATAGATTGTCTAATAAAAGACCTATAAAAAATAACCCACAATAAGGGCCCATCAAAGAAACCTGGGGGAAGGAAATAAAGCTGAAAACTACTGAGGCATGTGATAAGAGGGGTGTGAAACCCAAACATCACCAACATATAAAATATAAAATAAATGCCACCCACGTGTAGTGAAATAGTGATGATGGGAGTAACAAACACAAGACAAGCCATGGAGACAACTGCAGGCAAATCAACTATACATCCAATGTAGTCAAAACAGACCCTATATCACAGTCAAAATATGAAAAAAAAAAACTAGAAATGTCTAAATAAAAAAAAAGTACATAAAACAAGTTCACTGAACATTCAATAAATGTATAAACCAAAAGCATCCACAAATTGAGCCATCTCTATATGTAGCCCTGTTTGGTGGAACGGTTTTTTCACTCAAAAAATCAGACATCGCGCTCTTGGCTGCAAGCACAAAAGCTTGTTTCTGATTGCCACCAGCAACCGTGTGATGCCCAGGATTGGTGTTGTACTTGAAAAAATAGCAAACAACGGAAGAATAGTGTGGTTAGCAGGACGATTGGAGTTTGTCCAGGTCCCCTTGAGTGCTTTAGCAACAGCAGACATTAAGTACTGCCTAATCATCATAGCCACTAAAGCCGCTTTCCTGATGGTCGGGACCCGCGCGGATGGCAATTAGCTCCTCCTGCGGTCAATGTTACATGTCCAAAGATAGTAAAGGCCACATACATGGGCAATGTGATCAAATAAAACAATAAAGTTAGGAGCATCAACAGTTAAGGTGATTGTCGGATTTGTAATAGGAACAAGCCACTAGTGGCGGGGAGGGTATGTGAGGACAATATGTTGGACCACAATCATGCCATTACTGTTGGACGGCAATTAGTGCAGCCCCGGGAGTTAATGAATCTCGGATTTGAATATGTTCACAACCTATTGTCTTGGTCGCTGAGACTATTATGTCAAGAGCGTCCGTTTGTGTGATAATGTCCCACCTTGATGGGTCCCCAGTCTATAACAGAAAAGTGGAGGGTCCTGGAAAGCTGGCCGATCTTCTCATCGCTCGCCAAATACGCCCAATCGGTCGCAAACTGCGCTGTATGCCTCCGTGATGCTGTGCAGATATGTGACTGCAAACATTGTAAATCTTTGGACTGTTCGAACAGCAATCAATAATTTACGTCTAATGCATATTTAACGTCTGAGTAACCTTGAAACAGTACCTTTTTCACAAATAAATCTTTAGGTTGCCATGAGACTAACGCATCACCATTTCTCAGGTTCACTGATAATGCGTTTAACTCTTAATAATTGCTGCGAGTTTGGCACAAAAAACCCTCTGTAGGGGGTGCTGACGTGGGGACTTGAGCGCATGCAAAAAGAGTGTTCTTGGGTTAGGTTTAGGTACAAAAGTAGTAGCTGAGTGCCTTGACTTTGTATACCCCTTGTGTCCAAAATGGAATTTCTCCTCTTACTTGTAACATATAAAGTGAAAAACCTTATGGTTAAGGGAGTTATTAAGGTATTCAACAAAGTCAATAATTCGATGTCACTGCCGCTCCAAATGTGGATGAAAGATGTCATCAATTATAGACCTGTAGGTATTGATCCTGATGGTGTTAGCGACATTATGGGGAATGCTTTAGCAGGTGCACGTGCATCATCGTTCATAACGTTCCGATGTACAGCGGATTGGCGTACGAAGGCGCCATGTTCCACCCATGGCCGTACACGCTGAAGTTGATGGTCAAAATATTATTTCAATGAATTCTTTTTAATAAAGCAGTTTTGTTGAGGGATCACTTCCATAAAAAGTTAGAGTCGAATTCACCCGGGGTGACCTACTAATAGGCCTCTGCTTGCTGAGCTGCTGAAACCCGAACCAGCTTAAAGACCATCTTATGCTGTGGAGATATTACATATAGAGACTTGTCACAGGAAGGTTGACAAAGCAAACATTCCGTGGGATGGAAGGGGGGAGTCAAAATTTCAACAAACAGCTAAGATAATTTGTGGTTATAAATCTGTCGGGTATCTTTACGTATGATGACATTGAGCAGCAACCACTGGGTGCAAGGAGGAAAGTCCACATATGTGAAAGTGGGGGTGGTGGAAAAAAAAGTGGGGGTTGGGTTGACATAGCGAGGCTCTGGCGGATGTGAAATAATGGGTTGCCAGGGAGATGCGTGTGTGGCAGACCTTATGTATCTTTGGTATGGTGTTAGAGGACTGGGCGTCCGGGATGATTCTTGCATGAGGAACTTAACTGTATCCTACCGAAACCACCATGTTGCGCCAAACCCCAACCGCTATATATGATAGCATCAACTTGTCCTATTGGTGTACATAAGATGTGGATGCACCAGATAGGTGCTTGTGTTCCTTTCATCCGCCAGCTGCCGCCTCCATTTCCCTTTTGTAGTCCTCTAGGTTACACCAAGACTACACCACTTGCGCTCAACCTTTGTCCGCATCTCCTCACGATGATGTGTTTACTTGATATTGCTGTGACGGCCGTCACAAAATGCCCCGACTTTTTCGTCCACATCACTGAAGGCTTCCGGAAAATTGATTCATGCAATACGTCGGATATATTACTCTAGTCCTTCCCTAGGAGATTCATAGAAGTCGTGATAATGATCCGTGTGAATGTTGTGGTGGAGACCTGCGGGAGTCAAAAGAACTTTGGGCTCTACAGTTATGGTGCTCTTCCGAGTAGGGTGAGGGGGGACGGGCAACCAGATTAACTCTAAAAGAAATGTGCCTGCTCGTTAATACTATTATATATTATATATAGTATAATATAGACTAGCGGTAGATATACGTATATATATATATATATATATATATATATTATCTATATTGTGATGCCGCGACACCACAATGGCAGTCTCTTTTAACCAAATGAGGCAGGAAGGAGGAGGCAAAAAGGAGGAGGAAACGCTTATATTTCTTATACTTGGGGTTTTTTACAATGATAAATCAAGACGGATTAGGCACACACTGTCCCACTTTGGAAAAACCAAAATACCACAATCGACCCATTTCATTACCCTATTCAGGGGAACTTAAACGACGACTTCTCAGGCCCTACTATCAGGGACGCCACGCTAAGCCTGGTTATTTGTGTCAGCCAGCAGCAAACCATGCCATGCAATAAGCAATACGCGAGAACCAAGCACCAGTCTTATGGTAAACAATAGAAAGGGTCTATTGCTGTATCTTAAGGCCATCCTGGCATGTCCCTGCGTTCAGCACAGTCTATCCGCTTCTTCTTCTCTTGGGATTTCAACCCCGAAACGGACAGCGGGCTCATTAGCAAGAGCATAGGGAGAACCTCCTTGTGTTCTCTGTAACCAGCCGTCACTGCCTTCCGACCACAGGTCTCTCAGCCAGTGTTCTCTCCGACACCTTCATTATAGCCAGCCCCATCCTTAGTGGGCAAAAAGCTCCCTCGTGTCTCCCCCCTTCCTATGGGGATGAAATCTGTCTCTCTGTGAGCTTGCAGCGTTCCAACTCTTAAAGCAGTATCCTGATTATCAGGGTAGGGGCAGATTAGCTTCAGCTGGACCGGAGTTTTCGTCAGGGAGGGGATGTTTAAATTAACTCTGTGGTGAAAAAGTCCAATAGCTGCCCCATTACAGCCCGCAGCCGTATTACGAGGACAGCGATGGCATGACAATATATATAGCACAAACCGACCGTATTTCCATATCGATTGTACACATGCAATAGCTGCTGTGTAAGACGTACCGACTTTAGCACTTACAATCGAGGGGAAAAAAAAAAACATAACAAGTGTTATTTGACTCCACCCATCTCACTTATAAGGTTTTACACGAGTGGCCGTAGACACAGGAACGAGTCCCATAAGCGGCCAGGAGACTATCATTAAAGTGGAATACCTGATGACGGCCAGGCAGCTGGCTCATGATGTTTGTGGAGGATTGCAGTTAAAGGAGCAAGCACGGTGGGGAGCCCTGCAGTGATGGCAGAGAGAAAGAGGAATATCAGAACATCAGACTCCTCAGGACGTAAGCACGGAGAAGGAGAAGCGTATACATAGCATAAGAGAAAAGACCGCTGGGGCACAGAGTGAGGCTGTTGTTGTAAACCCCCGGTAAACGTCAGACAGCGGTTTCAGGACCCACCAAGACCCGTCACATGTCGTCCGCGCGCACCACTGCTCTTTAAAGGGCATATTCCTCTATGATACTCGATTACAGTTGACACGCAACACCAATTCATGCCTTCACTACAACATCGACATCTTGGGTAGTGGTATCATCATTCTCACCTCCTCAATGGATCCTTATTTTGATAGTCACACAGCGTTACTGCTTGGGTGATTCCCCTTATGAAAAAGGCTCTCCCGTCTTAATGAAGCACACAGGCCTTACACCTTCAGACCTTCTGACCAGGACAATCTCGATACTTCCGGACCATGCGCCGTCTTACTGACGACTATCTTGCAGTCCTCCGTAGATTAAACCTGGCTGTGCCTTAACTGCACCATGGAGATCACAGTGACAATTGAGTTTAGGACCCTCCTGGTGTACGGTCAACACCATACGACCGGATACAAGAGGGGGCTCTTGCTTTGAAATCTGCGTTTCCTATCAAGGCATTGAGGAAGTGAGACAGAAATGAGGAGTAGATTAAATATCAGACACCTTACGGGGCTTTCACGCTGGTAGATCAAAGAAAGCTCTTGATCGCCCTCTGCAGCTCCCTGATCTGCCGGGGTCTTGATGAGGGACATTCGGGGCACGTTCACGGAGAGGGATGTCTTGATCCACCTCAGTGCAGGTCTCCTTTGGGTCCTCAACATACTCAGGTCTTGTTCATGGGCTCCAAACTTTAGGGTTTCCACTTCTAATAAAGCCTTCCTAGGTATAGCAACGGAGCACTGGAGCCACGTTGTCGGCAATCTAATCAGTGTCTAAATTATGACTGGCACAGGTTGATTGAAGAAGCGCTTGTGTCACGTCCTTCGGGATTGTGCCTCATACTGTAGCAAGAATGCTGGCAGACTTATCACTTTATACGGTAAACCGATCCGTGTCCAAATAAGTTACAGGAGAAATCAGCCAGTTGCCCAGTCTGTAAATAAGGGCAGTTTCCTCTGTCAACGTATATGCTAACCACATTCTCCCTTTCTCCCATATAACGCAACTGTATGAGCTCCCCATCTTGTTTAATGTGGCAGGACAAATTGCTGGTTACAACCAAGGTCTTATGTATTTGCGGAGCTGACCGGCTTGCTCATGGATAAACGCACATTGCTCGCGATGTTATTTCCCATCTACGGCGTAAGCTAGTACCTCACGTAAGGAGAGTTGCCTTGGTTCATATTTTGTTTAAGTGTTCAGCCACTCAAGATAAGAGAAGACAAGTGTCCTGATTAGTGTTGGTCGTCACTTTACACTCGTCGATTTTTATAAATTATTGAACTGTTTTCTCTGTGTCTTTATTTTCTTTAGCTTTTAGACTAAGCAGTGTATCACCATTGCTCTTTCAATGGCAAAAAAGCTAGTTTCCATTATTTTACAGTAGTCAATGTCGAAACAGCACAAGGTCCAGAGAAGATATGTTGTAAAAAAACCGTGGGCCTGGATGGGTTGATTGGGATTGATTTTATTTCCTATTAAAAACAAATGAGTTTTTCGCTTGAACTTTGCGCTGGTATTCAATTTCCACCTAAGCTCCAATATTTTAAGAGGTGGCTCACACCCACTGATAAATGGAACTCAATACCATTATTTGTGAGCAATTTTTACAACATGTACACGAAAATCTTATATTTGAATATTTTATTAGCTAAACTTCGAGGGAGACAATATACATTTTTGTACCCTCACTAGCTCAAACTTTGACAGACACATGGATCAGTGTCTATTATCATTAGAAACAGCATTTGGAAGCTGTCTGAGAGATTGTATCCATACACCAGCTGAGGTGCCATGAATTCCCCTGTCAGCGATTAGGATTTCTGCTATGCTAGTCAAGGGGATGTGGTCCATCCCTTTACTATTATATTTGCCCAATCAACCACATTGCCTATTCTGTATTGATTCCTTGACTTGCAGAGGCGTGTGGATTATTTTGGGAACTTATACTTATGTTACAGCTCGTATATAGTAATTAGAAGTATGTAGTTGAATAATCACTACTATTTGCATCCTGTGTCTCAACGTACAGAATTGGTGAAATTTCTAAATTGAGAAGTTCTTGTCGAAATATTCTTCCAATTTCCCGTTCTATGCTAATAGGGCATACAGTATGTCGAAGGCATTTCTTCATTATTTGATAAACATATAAGAAAAGGTCAACCATCAAATTATAGTTCCTATTGCATTGTTAATAGTGAAAATACCCCCTGAGACTATAAATCTTAATTTACAAATTAGTTAGTTAAAAAGGCCACCAGTACCTTCTTTATGTCCTTGTAAAAAATGTTCATGAATAAATAATAACAAGTAAGAATTTATAATAAAGATGGATTTGCTTGTGGAAAGGAAGAGAATGTTTATTAAAATGTGCCACAGTATGTTTCTGTGTAAGTTTAAAACTTTCAGCGCATTTGAAAAAAAAACACACTTACGCGTTGTGAAAGGACACCAAACACCAAAGTGGCATGTGTCTGAGGAAAAGTATTGAGGACGGAGGTGAAATGCTCAGCCACCTGCCGAAATGTGAAAGCATAGGAGCGTTGGGAGGCCCTCTGCATATGTTCGGCTGTAACGGTGCGATCTGGGAGCAGCTTGTGCGACTAGACTCCTTCGATGAGTATTGATTGGAAGGTGTGATAGGATTGAGCCCCTGCTATAGTGGGCTATGAGCTGTATATGTAGTGCAGTGGTTGGGGAGATTGGCTCTGGGGCTGAGGCCTGCTATAGATTGAGTGTTTATGTGTTCTTAGCAAATGTAGCCCCCCCAAAGTATACACTTACTTGCCAGTTTTTAACTCTTAGTCCATAAGTAGCCTAACAAGACCACAATGCACTAATCAGGGCCCAGCTGCAATTAACAGATTGGGTAAGGCACCATCCCGAGCTTTAGGTACAGTCGAGCGGGGATTGGGTATAGAACACCACTGTAGAATCGCCGCCAGTTCAGTTGAATTGGTTTGTATGTTCAGTCATAGTTCGAGGGGGAACCCGAATTTTCTTTCCCTTCTCAGTGACCGTCTGTACCACCTTCTATTTTGTTCTTACTGTAAAGTATTTCTAAGTCTGTTCGATCGGTTCCGATGTGAGTCATTCCTGTACTTAGCAAGTGGCGCTTGCGGAACTCCAACGCATATTATATGTAGATCCTGTTGATTTCATATAAATGTCGTAGTATTAGCGGCGATATGTCACAAAAATATATGTTGCTATGTTCGATATAACTCGGCTGACCTGCACGCTTAAAACCGATCGCTTACCGGAAGGGCACGGCTCCTACACGCTCTGAACCCCATACATGTAGGAATGGGACAGGAGATACACGGCTCCTACACGCTCTGAACCCCATAGGCTCCTACACGCTCTGAACCCCATACATGTAGGAATGGGACAGGAGATACACGGCTCCTACACGCTCTGAACCCCATACATGTAGGAATGGGACAGG
>WSYH01000233.1:176949-220346 GCA_036426205.1 Ascaphus truei | reverse complement strand
TGTAGGAATGGGACAGGAGATACACGGCTCCTACACGCTCTGAACCCCATACATGTAGGAATGGGACAGGAGATACACGGCTCCTACACGCTCTGAACCCCATACATGTAGGAATGGGACAAACCCCATACATGTAGGAATGGGACAGGAGATACACGGCTCCTACACGCTCTGAACCCCATACATGTAGGAATGGGACAGGAGATACACGGCTCCAACGAGGCCACGGTTTACATAGCGGCAGAGAACGAGACCACGGTTTATAGAAGTTTTATACAAACGAGTTGGGGATTTTAAAACTAGGGGCTCATTTTATTTTTACCGAATGAAAGGGTAAGAGATGCCGCTTCTCCAGAGGGGGCTGCACTGTATTTCGGACTTTTCTTTTTTTATTAATCCACTAAAGTGGTCCCTGTCACAGGAGAACCAGAACTTATCTCTGGGATCAAGGTGCCAGGCAGGACAATAAAACACGACAACACAAACCAGAGCTACACTGAAACAGGGGCATACGGGGGGATCCAAGCTGGCTCCGTGCTGGGCGCCAAATTGAAGGCTTGCTCAGGGTTTGATCCCACCTGCCGTAGGGGTAGGGACCGTCCAGACCTGGGGCAATTTGCAGCAGAGCACTTTCACATCTCCCCCTTAAAATTCCTGCTCTCCGCTTCTCCGGCACCACACAGTCCCGTAGCATCCGGCACACTTGAATTTCCCGCTCGGTTAGGCTCCCAGCCTCATTTCCAGGTGTCCCCGGCGCAGCCTCGGTGCGCAGTGCTTAGCTCACCTCCATGTCAGGATCCGGCTGAGCTCTGGAACGCTGACCGTTTAATCATGGTAGAAGGGCTGGCGACCAATCACAGCGCGGATGCTGCTCAGGAACCTATCACGGTGCGAGGCTTCACCTGCATTGGCTAATCAGGGCTGGAGGCGGTGCTGAAAGAGTTAAAGGAGGGAAATACAAACGGGCCAATGACAGCAGCGCCCACCAGCGGGAGCTCGGAACCAGCTTCCCCGGCCAGCAGGATACCCCCCACTGGGCTGGCACCTCTCTGGTTATGGGGACAGCTAAATCCTCTACATTTCAGCCAGATGTCCCCCTCGGCCCAATCTCTGCCCCCTAGCCACTCTCTCCTTTGACCCTGCACCTCCCCCTCTAGTCCCAGCACTAGCTATTTCTCCAGATATGCGGGCTACACAAAGGGGTTTCTCAGCCCCGCATGTCCAGAGACCTTGGTTCTGCTTTGTTGTGGGTACAAAACACTGTTATACTTGAGTACAGTTTATATACTTCAGGAATAGAGAATGACAGTTTACATGGGACGCAAGGGGCTACCGGGCATGTAAAAACAGGGAAACTCAGGGGTCTGGTGGCCAGAGGAGCCCCAGAGAAGGACGTGCACGGACCGGGCTTAACTTTTATCATGCTAGTGCCTGGGCACCTTTCTGTCACATATTGACAAAGTGGGTCCCAAGAGAACCCAAAAAAGTTCCTATATCTAGCACTCGCTGGGGCAAAATAGTAGGGGAGTGATTACTCCATGAGATTAAATATCCCCAACAAAATGGTGAGGCTAACCATCAGCTGACATATATAAAACATATACTGTATGTCCACATAGGACTAAAGGTGAAAAAACAATAACGTTTTAATAAACATGAAAAATAACTCGTGAACATATAATGTGTGGTGTAATAAAATCCTCATAGGAAATAGGCGCCACCTATAGAACAGTTGGCATACAAATCTTATAACCAAATATATAGTCCCCTATCCAAAAATAGGTACCGGAGAAATGGTAATCAAATATATATGGTGCAGCGATATAAAGCAGGTGTATATATCGGAAACCTCACTAGATCTAGAGAAATAATAAGATGTCTAAACAGGGACCCAAGCTGTACAAGATCACACTATATAGATATTATCTCAATGATTACGTAAACATATAAAGGTATATAGTACAGTATATGCATAACCATACCATGTGTCCTGCCTGGACTTCCCCTGAGTCTTCTCCTGCCCAGGGGATGGATGATGCCCCCTGGATAAGGACCCAGGATATGTGAGGCCTGTCTATACCCAGTAAAGGGGTGGATGTGCTAGGATCTAAGGACACTGTGTACCATGCATGAAAGGACTAATTGCTGGATATGCCTATGCTCCAAATAAATCCTGGGTGCACTGTTACTGGCACTCCAGAGTGGTTCCTTTTCTACATGAGTTCCTGTGGGGGGTGAACACCTGCTATGGCAGAGCCCATACAGGTGGAGGCGCTGCACCATACCAAGATATCCCTCCTCCAAGCTCATTATAGGCGGAGGCCCAGGAATACCATCAGGTGAGCACACTTACACCTAATATCCATCTTTCTCCTGTGGAGGGGGGGGGGGGGGGGTTGGGGGTGATAGGGGTGTTACATAGATAATCATGTAATTCCCTTGTCCCAAAAAAATGAAGTATCTGCACAAAGTTGGTCCTATTGAGACAAGTGAATTGAAGCGCTTCACAGAGATAACCATCTTGTTTGTAATGAACAACACCTGTCTTTGTGTTTATGAACATCAGCTACAGAGCAACTGTCACATTTCGGTCACAACTGTAAGAGAACCATATCCCTTCTTGGACCGGGCTGTCTCTTGGACCGGGTTGTCTCTTGGGATTTGTAGTTTTCTGTAACTCGCAGTTCACATTTCAGCATTTGAGGGCCATATCTCTCAGCGGTGCTATTCTGTAAGACACCACACAGCCCATACAAGTGACTGTACTGTAAAGTGTATTCTGGTCACAGAAGGTAAGTAGGTGACCTTATTCCTTGTTGTTTGACTGGTCTTATATCCTATAAACAATGTGGTTCATTCCCCACATTACCAGTAACGGCAAAAGTAGACTCCTGTGATATTCGAGAGGAGCACTCTTAGATAACACCAGAGACAGAACATGAAACACAGACAGAGCTCAGTGCTACATCCAAAGACACTAATACACGGTACAATGCCTAAAATATAATATCTATAGTAGATAATCTTTTGATGTGTATTAGTGTATTTGGATGTAGCACTGAGTCTGTCTGTGTTTCATGTTTCGTCTCTTGTTTAAATATATATTGCCATGCTCAGTAGCACTCCTCTTTGACACTTAACGCATAAATATCATCACGTAATTATTATCAGTATATAGTAAATTATGAGGTTATTCTCTGTCTCTTCTCCTTCTTTCGCATCCTACCTCGTATGTTTTGTCTGTGGGTTCATATACCTCTTTACCTGTCATTCGGTTCTCCACCCCTGTCTGGCGCATCAGGTTCCGTTAGTCTACTGCTACTCATGCGCTTTTACATTGTCCGTCTTTCCCGATCAGGTTGCCCCTCATTACCCCTATATTCTCAGTCTTTAGTCTTTCGCTCCCTGCCTTCATCGTCTTCTTTGTCTATCTGACAGCTTTCTTTTGTTTTCCCCCTACTCCTATGGACATAACCCTTTCCAATCAGATGCTGGACCTCATCTCTGCTACTCTTTCACTCGTTTTTTGATTGTTCGATCCCCCCTCGTCTTTCACCCTCACCTTTTTTTATTTCTTGTTTTGCTCTCTCTTCATTATCTGCCTTAGCTTCTTTTTACAGTCGTTCTCATGCACTTACTTCACTCTCCCTTTTTCCCTTTTTTTTCTATATATATATATATATACTTATATAATGTATATATATATGTATATGTATATATATATATATATGTTGTGGTTATTTTGGGGGTTCAATATGAGCTTATAGGGGTCCTGTATGTTTTGCACTCTTAGTTAACCCCTGATCAAACGAGACACAATGCTTCAGGTAGGGTTATGGAACATGAGCTGATGAACAGTCGGCAATGACAGATTGGGGAAGCTGAAGACAAATGCTCATCGTGATCGGCAGATGAATGTGTAAGATATGCCAAGTCTTTCAATTAAGACATTTGAAGGTGGCAATCACATTTAACAAACAAAATAATTAATTATCTTCCTTAACCCTGAGCGTGCCCTAATAAAGTTCCCTGAATGCCATGAGGGCCACCAGGAGCTCTTTGGTTCAGTGAACGTTAAGCTATTAACAGGGTCGCAGGGAGATATCCCAAGGCCCAGGAATAGAGTTACGTCCGAGACCCTCTCCACCCCCCCCCCCCATGTCGTGCCCCCTCCCCCTTTCCATTGGTCTTGCAATACCACCCCCATTTCACACCTCATGAGCTGCCTCTATTTCCCCCCCTCTTCCCATGTATTTCTCTCCTCTCCATCTCACGCCCTCTTCCTCACTCACCCCCTCTCACCTCGCATGTATTTAACTCCCCTGTGTCTCACTTAGGCCTCGGACATGGTAAAAAAGACTGCGTTGAGCCGCGCTGAGCCGCGCTGAGCCGCGCTGAGCCAGCACACTTACCTCCTGCATCCGGTATGTGTGTGGCTTTCGCAGGCGCTGAGGGGAGGGAAGCGGAGGGCCGGTCAAGTGACCGTCAAAAGCCAATGGCACTCAGTGACGTCGGCGCCATGATGTGGTGTGCTAGCCCCGCCTCGCCTCCCACCCGCCTCACAAGCGCGCTCGCTGACGCTTATGCCAGGACACAAGAAACTCCTGCTTGAGCAAGGAGAGCATGAGCGTCAGCACGGCTCAGCGCGGTATTTTTTACCATGTCTGAGGCCTTAGGCTGCGACCTTGCTGGCGCTGACCGCGCTCATGCTTGAGAGCGGTGACATCACCAGCTCTCCAAGCATGAGCGCCGGGTGTCCTGTCTATTTTGCAAGCGCACGCGTGGGGGGCATTGGGGACATGTTGTGCGCACTTCAAACTCTCTTTTTTGGTCTCACCAAGCGCCAAGTTTGGGACAGCGTGCGTGCAAGTGCACGAGCACAAGTGCACCGCGTAAGCGGGACAATTTAAATTGCAGGAACTAACCTCAGCAAGCGCCGTGCCCGCAGCGCTAGCGTGGACGCAGCCTTACTCCCTCTTTTCCTCACTCCCTCCGCCCCTCTTTCCTCTCACTCTCCCCCACCTTTCGTCAATTACCCCAGAAAACTGAATCCCCCCTGCCCTCACACACTCTGCCCTCCCCCCCGCCCCCACAAAATACATACCAAAAAATACATATAACCCACCCAAAACATATTAAAAATAAACCCAATACCAATAAAAAAACACCCCCCAATACATGATTAAAAATACACCCACCCCCAATACATAATAATAAATACACCCATGCCCCATACATAATAAAAAATACAACCACACACCCCAATACATAATAAAAAATACACCCACCCCCCAATACAGCTCAGTGTCTCTCATACCTTCTCCAGGTGCTGGCATTGTAAGCAGTTAGTGGAATAAAGGGCACCAGAAACTTAATTAGAGAAACAGATTTTCTTTATTATACACCTTGGGTATCATACACTCTTCTTCCCTGGCTGCATTCCACGGAGGCACATGGTTTGTCACCTTTCCATACATTTTGGGTGGATAATTGGGCATCCCTTGCAATATTGAACATAAGGCTTTCCAGCCACATACCGTACCAGGACTCTGTGCGTGGGGTGCACCTTCTATCAAGGATCCAATTTCCCGTCGTCCTGTGCAGATCCCTGCTAGTCCCTAGCCCCTTGGGCTGGATGGTGTGCTACCAGAGCATGTTGTAGGCAAACCCCGGGTGTAGCCCTCACTGGGTCCCTGATCAAGGAATACCCTGGCATGGGTGCCCCACACATCCTCTTTAAGGGAGGTAGGATGCTTCTATTCCTCCATCATTAGTGTCCCTTCTTAGGTAACGGATACTTTCCCATAAACTTAAAATAATAAAGGTGACTATACTCACTACACAAAGTTACACATTAAAGACAGACCGTATCTGCAGTGAGGCACCACTCATCTTGCTACCCCCCAGGAACCTAAGGCTGAGTCCAGGGTCAGCGCTTAGGCGCTGACCCGTGCTGAGGCGTGCTGATGCTTGTCAGTGAGCCCCTGCAGCCGCAATGAGAGCGGACACGTCCACAGGCGTGCGGAGGCGTAGGTCTTATCAAACTTTTAGTTTGAGCGCTCGGTGACGTGAGCGGTTCGCCCAATGAGGGCGAACCAGCTCCGTGACGTCACTGGCCCGCCCCCCGGCACACCCCCGGACGGCAGGCGAACTAAGGCCATGGAAAGGACGCGCTTTCCCTCAGCCTCAGCGCGCCTCCGCATGGCTGCAGTTACCATGGACTCAGCCAAAAGGTCTAGAAGCTTCTGCAGCTCTACTGATACACTTCTTGTGATGTCACCATGCCTACCCCTGTAGCAAGGAAAAATAGAGGAATTACCCCAAGCGATGCTGACCAGGAAAAGTCCATGTATTGAAGATATATATAATAACATTTGAATCTTCATATTTTCTCTTTGATAAAGCGTGGGTGACCACGCGAAACGTGTAAGAGTGTTCTCTTACTGTTTTTAAACGTGCCTCCAATACATTTTTGCACCTAGTTCTTTTTGCAGTACTGGTCATATTTTTCCAACAGCAGTTGCACCGCCGTCTACAACCAAGCCCTAAAGTTCTCCTCACTAGAACATTTAGAAACTTTAACCCACAACAGTTCCTGGCTGACCTTACCAACTGCCCTTGGCACAGAATCGATTTAATTCCCGACCCTGATTCTGCGCTCGACTATTTCCAATCCGAGTTCTTAAAACTCTGCGATACCCATGCTCTACTACGCAGAATAAGGGTACGGGGTGCCCACCTTCCATGGGTTACACCTGACCTTATAGCACTCTACCAGTTCAGGGATGCCTTGTGGAAAAGCCACAAAATAACTGGCACTACCAAGGATCTCAATCACTACAGATGCCTGCGGAACGTGTGCACAAGGCAAACAAGGCATGCAAAAGCACAATATTACTCTGACAATCTCCACCAAAATACATCAAACCCAGCTAACTTCTGGAAGGTTATCAACAACATATTCCAGCCTTCTAACCACCAACAGACAAGTAATATCACTAAGGACGATATTACTCTGACAAACCCCACCGACATTGCAAATGCATTCAATGATTACTTTGTGGGGTGTGCTACTAACTTATTAGCAAAACGCAACCCAAACCACAAACCTGAATCTCATCCTGGGAGTACACCTATAGCCCCACCCCCTCCCAACATTGCCCACAATTTTCAATTTGGCCCAGTATCCGAAGAGGAGATTACATACAGTAAGCGCTTCTCAAATTAAAACTAAGCAGCCAATGTGGACCTGACTTTCTACAATCTAGGTTCCTAACACTTGGTGCCCCAGCAATTGCCAAACCAATTGCTTCCATAGTCAGCTCTATCCTTTCTGCAGGTCATATCCCTAAGACCTGGAAAGCTGCCAGAGTTGTCCCAATCTTCAAAAGTGGGGACAAAAACACTGTCTCAAACTACAGGCCAATCTCCCTTCTCCCGATCCTATCCAAAGTCATGGAAAAATGTGTCCACTCCCAATTAAGCGATTACTATAACAAGACAAATTTCCCTAGCAAATTCCAATCTTGCTTTTGCCCCAAACACTCTACCGTAACTACCCTGCTAAAAGTTTGCAATGAAATCCAGTGTGGAATGGAACGGGGTCAACTCACTGGTGCAGTATTCCTAGATTTTGCAAAGGCTTTTGATACAGTTGATCATGCTATCCTGCTCAACAAACTCCAGAGCTATGGAATAGGGAAGCATGCTTTAAACTGGTTTCAGTCCTACCTATCAGGTAGATCCCAACATATGTCCATCTCTGGCTCTAACTCAAACCCCCTGGCTATCACCTGTGTTGCGTCCCTCAAAGGCTCTGTTCTGGGGCCCCTACTCTTCTCAGTGTTCATCAATGATCTTCCCACAGCTTGTCAGGAAGCCTCAATACACATGTATGCAGATGACACAATCCTATATGCACACAGCCATAGCCTCTCTGACCTTCAACACATACTTCAGTCTGACTTTTTCAGACTCGAAAACTGGATTTCCCACAACAAACTGTTTTTAAACAATGACAAGACTGTAACAATGGTGTTTGGGACCAAGACTAAATTTTTAAAGCTTCCAGCGACTGAGCTCCAGATTACAACCAACACTAACACCACCCTAACTCCTGTTACTAGTTTTAAATACCTGGGCATATGGTTTGTCTCCCACTTAACATTCGGGACGCACATTGATACCCTGACAACCAAGACCTATGCCAAACTAGGGGTACTTTACAGGAACAAGTCCTTCCTAAGTCTCCTGGTCAGAAAACGTATCGCACAGGATGCTAATGCAATTATTGACTATGGAGACATAGTATATGGCTCGGCACCTCAACCACCTTAGCAAACTTAACACCCTCTACACCTCAATTTGTTCTCCAATGCAACTAGAACACACATCACTGCGAAATGCTCAAAGAACTAGATTGGTCATCACTCGAGTCTAGGCGCAAAGTTCACCTTTCCTGTTTTGCCTTCAAATTCTCTATGGGCAAGCTACCCAGCTACCTGAACAAGCTCCTCACCCCTACCACATGCAGCACCTATCACCTGAGATCTGACTCCAAAAGACTGTTCATGGTCCCAAGGCTCAACAAAGTGTCCGGCCGCTCCTCCTTCTCTTACCGTGCACCCCAAAACTGGAACAACCTCCTGGAGACTCTTACATCCACCACCAGTCTAAGTTCTTTCAAATCTAAGGCTGTCTCACACTTTAATCTGGTCTGTAATTGTTTCATACGCCCATAATACAAATTATCTTTAACTGTGCATTCAATGTCTTGTATATAATGTATACCCTGCTCATTTATGTAACTGTATTTGTAAACATGTATTATTTGTCTTAACTCTGTGCCCAGGACATACTTGAAAACGAGAGGTAACTCTCAATGTATTACTTCCTGGTAAAATATTTTATAAATAAATAAAAAAAACAATTGCATACCCCTGTAACTGGGCAGAATAAAGGTGGGCTTAGCCCATGCTGAGTCACTCCAGATCAGGTGACCCTTCCAGCATATTCTGGAAATAAGGAGTTGCCAAGCACCTGTGTAAAAGAAAAATTGTGATCTAGCGCTAAAGTGTAAAACACAGTGTGAATAATACAATAATAACTTCTAATAAAGGTTGGCTGCCTGGTGATACTGCCAGTACTAACAGAAAAACACAAAAACAAAGGAAAAACCTGGCGCCAAATAGTCAGTGGAATGTCCTGTACTCCTCATGGGATCCGTACCCTTGCTCGACAAACCATGTAATGAGAAAAACACAAACAAACACAAATCATAGCGCAACACTGTAGGGTAGGCAGTATTGACACTAATATACACACAAACGATAAGAGTCCTAGCGACAATTAAAACACTATTTAATAAAAGGAACTATGCCATGAAAGGCATTGACAAATACAAGGAACCGCAGGTCATCTGGGATAGAAAAATTGGAGCCCTACTTACAGACAGCAAGGCATAAAACCGCATTGGTAGGAACAAGTCCTAAGCACAGATGGTCTCCCTGCCGGGTGATGCCTCTGCTCCGCTGCGACTTCAGCCCCAAACCGCCCTTGTGATGTTAGCCGGAACAGCTCCGCCCGTGAAGGCTGGTGTGCGGGGTCCACAGCTCTGCACCGCGTGCGGCCACACGCCTCACTTCCTCCTCCGGCACAACAGGAAATCTCTGCGCGCCCGCGCGCGATAGTACCCGTGGCCTTAAAGGGACAGCTGGTAACTGGATGCCAAGGCTGCCGGTGGAAAACAGGGCTCCAATGCCAAATGTCCATAAACGTCCAATGCCAGACAAACAGTGGCTGTGCCACTCGCCCTACGCGTTTCGTAGATGTCACTCTACTTCCTCAGGGGCTTTCGTCCAGGGATCACCACTTTCACACAGCCTTCCAGGTAGAGGAGACAGTCTTCTGACACAGAGGTGAAAATACAGATTTGGCCTGTTTATTTTGCCATTAAGATGTTACAGCAGATAACATGAATAAATCAAAACAAAAGTCCTTGCTCCTCTGAGCACAAAACACAGCTCTCATAGTACAAACTTCTCTGAAGTCGCAGCGGAGCAGAGGCATCACCCGGCAGGGAGACCATCTGTGCTTAGGACTTGTTCGTACCAATGCGGTTTTATGCCTTGCTGTCTGTAAGTAGGGCTCCAATTTTTCTATCCCAGATGACCTGCGGTTCTTTGTATTTGTCAATGCCATTCATGGCATAGTTCCTTTTAATAAATAGTGTTTTAATTGTCGCTAGGACTCTTATCGTTTGTGTGTATGTTAGTGTCTATACTGCCTACCCTACAGTGTTGCGCTATGATCTGTGTTTGTTTGTGTTTTTCTCATTACATGGTTTGTCGAGCAAGTGTGCGGATCCCATGAGGAGTACAGGACATTCCACTGACTATTTGGCGCCAGGTTTTTCCTTTGTTCAAGCACCTGTGTAATCACTTTGCAATATTTCCATCCTGACTAACTTGCCACATTTATCTAGGGCAGTGTTTTTCAACCAGGGTCCCTTGGAACCCTTGGGTTCCCCGGGCATCCCTGAAGAGTTCCCCGGGCATCCCTGAAGGGTTCCCCGGGCATCCCTGAAGGGTTCCCCGGGCATCCCTGAAGGGTTCCCCGGGCATCCCTGAAGGGTTCCCCGGGCATCCCTGAAGGGTTCCCCTGGCATCCCTGAAGGGTTCCCCGGGCATCCCTGAAGGGTTCCCCGGGCATCCCTGAAGGGTTCCCCTGCAATCCTGAAGGGTTCACCCTGTGCATCCCTGGTGAAGGTTCCCGGGCATCCTGAGGGTTCCCCGGGCATCCCTGAAGGGTTCCCCTGGCCCTGCCCGGAGGTTGCCCCGGGCATCCCTGAAGGGTTCCCCTGGCATCCCTGAAGGGTTCCCCCGGTCCCTGATCCCTGAGGGTTCCTGCAAGGGCTTCCCCGCTGGTTTCCCCGGCATCCCTGAAGGGTTCCCCTGGCATCCCTGGGGATTCCCTGGCATCCCTGGTGTGGTTCATCCCTGGGCATCCCTGAAGGTTTCCCCTGGCATCCCGAAGGTGTTCCCCTGGCACCCTGGTGTTCCCTGGGCTCTCCTGAGTGGTTCCCCCTGGCATCCCTGAAGGGTTCCCCTGGCATCCCTGAAGGGTTCCCCTGGCATCCTGAAGGGTTCCCCGGGCATCCCTGAATGGTTCCCCCCCCGGCAATCCCTGAAGGGTTCCCCGTCATCCCTGAAGGTTCCCCTGGCATCCCTGAAGGGTTCCCCTGGCATCCCTGGTGGGTTCCCTGGGCATCCCTGGTGGGTTCCCCGGGCATCCCTGGTGGGTTCCCTGGGCATCCCTGATGGGTTCCCCTGGCATCCCTGAAGGGTTCCCCTGGCATCCTGAAGGGTTCCCCTGGCATCCCTGAAGGTTCCCCTCGGGCATCCCTGAAGGGTTCCCCCCGGCATCCCTGAAGGTGCCCCTGGCATCCCTTGAAGGTTCCCCTGGCTCCTGAAGGGTCCCCGGCATCCGAAGGGTTCCCCTGGCATCCCTGAAGGGTTCCCCTGGCATCCCTGAAGGGTTCCCCTGGCATCCCTGAAGGGTTCCCCTGGCATCCCTGGTGGGTTCCCTGGGCATCCCTGGTGGGTTCCCCCTGGCATCCCTGGTGGGTTCCCTGGGCATCCCTGATGGGTTCCCCTGCTCCTGAGGGTTTCCCTGGATCCCATCCCTGAAGGGTTCCCTGGCATCCCTGAAGGGTTCCCCGGCATCCCTGAAGGTTCCCCTGGCATCCCTAAGGGTTTTCCCCCTGGCATCCCTGGTGGGTTCCCTGGGCATCCCTGGTGGGTTCCCTGGGCATCCCTAAGGGTTCCCCTGGCATCCCTGAAGGGTTCCCCTGGCATCCCTGTGGGTTCCCTGGCCTCCCTGATGGTGCCCCCTGGCATCCCTGAAGGGTTCCCCTGTCATCCCTGAAGGGTTCCCCTTGCATCGCTGAAGGGTTCCCCGGGCATCCCTGAATGGTTCCCCTGGCATCCTGAAGTTTTCCCCGGGCATCCCTGAAGGGTTCCCCTGGCATCCCTGAGAGGTTCCCCCTGGCACATCCCTGGTGGGTTCCTCCTGGCATCCCTGGTGGTTCCCCGGGCATCCCTGGTGGTTCCCTGGGCATCCTGAAGGGTGTCCCCTGGCATCCCTGAAGGGTTCCCCTGGCATCCCTGAAGGTTCCCTGCATCCCTGGGACTCTGTGGGTTCGCCCGGGCATCCCTGAAGGTCCCCCTGGCAATCCCCCTGTGGGTTCCCTCTGGCGCATCCCTTGAAGATGGTTCCCCTGGCATCCTTGAAGGGGTCCCTGGGACCTGGTGGGTTCCCCGGGCACCCTGAAGGGTTCCCCGGGCATCCTGAAGGGTTATCATCCTCGGTGTATTCCCCTGAGGTCCCTGGCTCTGGTGTTCCTGGCATCCTGATGGGTTGTCCCGGGCATCCCGAAGGGTTCCCCTGGTCATCCCTGAGGGTTTCCCCGGGCAATCCTGAAGGGTTCCCCCCCGGGCATCCCTGAAGGGTTCCACCGGGCATCCCTGGGTGGTTCCTGGGCATCCCTGAGGGTTCCTGAACCATCCCCTGAAGGGTTCCCCGGTCCCACCGTGCACCCCCGAAAGAGGGGGCCCCCATCCCTTGTGGTTTCTCCCCGGCATCCCTGGTGGGTTCCTGGGCATCCCTGAAGGGTTCCCCGTCGCATCCCTGAAGGGTTCCCTCCGTCAGCCATGAAGGGTTCCAAGGGCCCATCCTGAAGGGTTTCCCGGCTCCCCTGAGGGTTCCCCGGGCATCCCTGAAGGGTTCCCGGGCCATCTCGAAGGGTTCTTGCAATTTTCCTGGCTCATTTGAAAAGTGTATAAAATAACATAAGAATTTAACAATGTATCTCATCCAGTTATTAGAAGATAGTTGTGGGGGTTCCTCAGATTTCCCACTTGGGTTCCTAACCCAAAAAAAAGGTTTGGAGACCCTGATCTAGGGGCCTTAGTAGGATTACCCTCTAACTCCTCCGTTAACCCCTTCTAAATGAAAATAATTCATTCTCAAAAGGGGGGGGGGGGTGTACATTTACTATGTGTTATGCTTTTGCTCCCTAGGAGGCACTCCCCCCTTTTAAAGTTCTTCTCCGTTAAAAAAAAAAATAGGTGTTCCTCCTTTGTAGATAGAAATACATAATTGATACTACTGTCCGCCCTCACACATGCATACTGATTGCATCCTGAAGGGTTTCCGGGCACCTCCAAAGGTTCCCCCGGGCTACCCTGAGGGTTCCCTGGCATCCCTGAGGGTTCCCCGATCCCGAAGGGTTCCCCTGCATCCCTGGTGGGTTCCCTGGGCATCCCTGATGGGTTCCCCTGCAATCCATTAAGGGTTCCCCTGGCATCACTGAATGGTTCCCTGGCATCCCTGGTGGGTTCCCTGGGCATCCTGATGGGTTCCCCCTGGCATCCCTGAAGGTTCCCCTGCATCCCTGAAGGGTTCCCCTGGCATCTCCGAGTTCCCCGGGCATCCTGAAGGGTTCCCCTGGCATCACCACCAATGTTCCCCGTGCATACCCTGAAGGGTTCCCCTGGGTCATCCCTGAAGGTCCCCTGGCATACCCTTTGGTTCCCTGGACCATCCTGGGTCTCCCAGTCATTCCCTGGTGGTTTCCCTGTGCATCCCTGAGGTTCCCCTGGCATCCCTGAAGGGTTCCCCTGGCATCCCGAAGGTTCCCTGGGCATCCCTGGTGGTTCCCCGGCATCCCTGAATGGTTCCCCTGGCATCCCTGAGGGTTCCCCGGGCATCCCTGAAGGGTTCCCGGGCTATCCCTGAGGGTTCCTTCCCTGGCATCCCTGGTTGTGTGTTCCCCGGGCATCCCTGCAAGGGTTCCCGGGCAATCCCTAAGGTTCCCCTGGCATCCCTGACCGGTCCCCGGGCATCCCTGAAGGGTTCCCTGGCATCCCTCAGGGTTCCCCTGGAAGCCTGTGTGTGTTTTCATCCTGGATGTTCCCCTGTGGCCCCTGGAAAGTCCGAAGGTTCCCCTGGCATCTCCCTGAATGGGTTTCCCGGGGCATCCCTGAAGGTTCCCCTGGGGGGGGTGGGCATGGCCCCGATCCGCAAGGGTTCACCGGGCATCCCTGGTGGGTTCCCTGGGCATCCCTGAAGGGTTCCCTGGGCATCCCTGAAGGGTTCCCCGGGCATCCCTGGTGGGTTCCCTGGGCATCCCTGAAGGGTTCCCCGGTCATCCCTGAAGGGTTCCCCGGTCATCCATGAAGGGTTCCACGGGCATCCCTGAAGGGTTCCCCGGGCATCCCTGAAGGGTTCCCCGGGCATCCCTGAAGGGTTCCCCGGGCATCCCTGAAGGGTTCCTTGCAATTTTCTGCTCATTTGAAAAGTGTATAAAATACAGAAGAATTTACAATGTATCTGATCACAGTTATTAGAGATAGTTGGGGGGTTCCTCAGAATTTCACTTTGGGTTCCTTAACCCAAAAAAGGTTGGAGACCACTGATCTAGGGGCCTTAGTAGGATTAACCCTCTAACTCCCGGTTAACCCTTCTAAATGAAAATAATCATTCCAAAAGGGGGGGGGGGGGTTACATTTACTATTGGTTATTTTTGCTCCTAGGAGGCACTCCCCCTTTTAAAGTTCTCCGTTAAAAAAAAAAATAGGTGTTCCATTCCCTGTGTGTGTGTGTATAAATGTATATGTGTGTGCATGTATGTATGTACCGTATGTATTTGTGTACACTGTGGGCTTCCATCAGATGTAAGAAACGTGTCAGTCCGATAAGGAGCTTACTTACTCCCCGTCAGACTTGGCGGAGTTTTTTTAATGTTAAGATAAGGGGGAAAGTGCACTAAGCAGTGATAAGTGAGTTTTCTGGGTGCTATGCACTAAGCAGGGATAAGTGAGTTTTCTGGGTGCTATGCACTAAGCAGTGATAAATGGGGTTTTCTGGGTGCTATGCACTAAGCAGTGATAAGTGGGTTTTCTGGGTGCTATGCACTAAGCAGTGATAAGTGGGTTTTCTGGGTGCTATGCACTAAGCAGTGATAAGTGCTTTTAAGTGAGATACCTGCCTTTATAGCGTGATACTGCCTGCTGTGAGATTCACAAAGCAGTGATAACAGTGCAGTAACCTGCTATAATGGCTACTTAAAAGCACTTATCAGTGCTTTGTGAATCTCACAGCAGGCAGTATCACGCTATAAAGGCATTTATCTCACTTAAAAGCACTTATCACTGCTTAGTGCATAGCACCCTAAGTTATAGTGTATGGGGGATATGGCTAGTAAGAAATAAAGTGGCGATTTTTAATCTATTTCCCATACCAGAAAGACTTAGGGGTTCATGCAGTAAGCAGCGGAAAGGCAATTCTCGACACTTTCCCGCCAAAAAAGCCTACCCCTATTCAGTAACGGGCGAGAAAGTGGCGAGATTAAAAAAAACGCCAGTTTTGCTGGCGGTTTTTTTTTTTCCGCCGGTGGCGGGGCGAGAAGGCACTTTTCGCCTAAAAATGCAACTTTTTCCGCCACGCTGTATTATAGTAGAGGCGAGTATCTAAGTGGAGCTATTCGCCTCTCTAGAATGGCGTTTTGCTGGCGGATCAGCCACGCAAGAAAAAGATGCTAGTTGCTGCTCAGAGGCAGCGGATAAGCGGCGGATCGGCACTTAGAAAAAATTCTGGCCATTTTCCTGGCTGGGATTGATGCCGGGGGTCTCCGGAGCTGATACCATTAATATCAGCACAGGAGCCCCCCGGCATGCATCCGAGGCAGGAAAAATGCATTTAAAGGCCACTTCATTACCTTAGCGGCTAACCGCTAAGGTAATGAAGGGGTTAAACAGCCGTGCCAGCTTTATTGTGGGTAGCGGGGGTGGGTGAAGGGGGTATTTGGCCCTTATTGTTTGTTTAGGGCTTGCGGGGGGGTTGCGGGTGCACTTAACCCCTTCACGACCGTAACGGTTAATACCGCTACGGTCATGAAGGGGTTAAGGCCTCCCGCTACCCCGCCGCAAGCCTTAAACAAACCACCGTTGGGGCTAATGCCCCCTTCACCCACCCCCACTACCCACAATGAAAAAAACATACACACAACAGCCCCACACTAACTAAGTAAGTATATATATATAAATAAATATATATATATATATATATATATTTATATATATATACTTATTTAGTATATATATATATTACCCCAACAACACCAATACCCCCCTAACATACAAAACAGTAATGGGCACAATGACTATTATCCACAAATGGATAATAGTGCAGTTGTCCATTTAAAATACATACAGAACAATAAAGACATTAAATACATATAGCACTCACCCATGTGCGGCTGCCACGATGAAGGCCATCCTCATCTTCATCCTGCCCAAGCCCCATCCGCTTCTGCAAAACAGACACAAGAATAAAAACATCCACTGTAATGTCCCCTAACCCCTTAATCACCATAGCGGTTATTAACCGCTACAGTCATTAAGGGGTTAACCCACCATCACCCACATACCCTCCCCCACTAACCCCCCCAGCCAATACCCCCTCCCCCCAACACATACAGTACAATAATGTGCCAAATAACTAATATCCACATAGGGATAATACATTATTTGGCCATTATTAAACACATTAAATACGTAGTAAAATAAAGAAAATTCTACTAACCTCATCAATAAGAAGGCTCCGTCGCCAGCATCATCCTTGGGGTCCGTTGCCAAAATAATAAATAGCCAATACATAACAATGACATTAACATACCAAGGAACCCCTTAATCACCTTATCGGGTACTAACCTCAAAGGTAATTAAGGGGTGAAGCCATCCTGCAATGGCAACACCACGTATGCATAACATCCTCAATGAATTAAAAAGCAATTTCCTAAACAAATCTCATGTAATCATTCAATCAGAAGCCTCAAATGCCACTTAAAACATTGCATTTACAGTGTATACATGTAGCATAACATGTAAGCTACATGTCCACGCTGCAAATCAATGTTAACAATACAATAATTCAACTAAAATAGCCTGACATCACAAGAAGTATATTATTTAATCCAATAAAGTCACCATCAATGAATTAACAGACATGAATTACATCCCTAAACAATTAACATACCATCCATACCAATTACACAATTAACTACAGCTATCGTTACAGAGAACAAGTTCAAAACATACCAAAAAGTACACCAAAAATAACTAAATACTAAAGCAACCCTCAACAGGACCTACAGTACAGCATAGAAGCCCAAAAATTACATCTCTCTCATACTAAAATACATTTAACACACATCTAAGCATAGCCAAAATCATTTACAATAGGGCAAATCAAGCTTTTACAACACTATCATTTCTTACCCTGTATGTATATATCTCTCTAGACATATATACATACATACATACATACAGTGGCAAGAAATGATATGCATAAAAAAAAACACATGTTAAAAAAGCTTTGAAAAAAATTATCAAGTTAAATAAAATACATTTCTTTAGTTAACTTACCATTACTTGGCCCCACCGACTCCCGTTGAGCATCTTACTCACGAACCAATCCACGATCAGGAACCCATAAAATAAAAAACCATAAAATAATAAACTTTGAAATAATAAAACACGACAATCCAGGGGTCTTATAGTTGTAATCCATCTTCATCTGTATTCTTCTACCTTCTTCCGGGGTCTTCTCCCCGTCTGCGGCCACGCCCTGGTCTTCTTTCTTCTCCGGAGGTCCTTCCTCCTCGGCGTCTTGCTTCAAAATGAGACGACATAGGCTTTTAAAGGCCTATGACGTCACATTTTTGTCATATGGTTCCCACGGCCCTGATTGGGCCGTGAAAACCATGTGTTTTGGCCGATGTAAAAAAAATTGATGACGTCACTTAAAGGGAATGAAAGCACAGCCAATCAGAATGGCTTTGCTTCAATTGCCTCTAAGATGACGTCATGAAAAGACACATGGCCGTCCACACATGGTACGGTAGCCAATCAGAGCGTGGGAACTCCATCCCTACTCTGATTGGCTCTAGTACCATGTGACAGGTTTTCATTGACGTCACATTCTTTCTCCCCCAAGCCTCTGTCACATGGTACTAGAGGGGGATTTCTAAATTGATGGCGTGTGTCTGTAATTAAGGGGCGGGGCTCAGGGGATGGGTCTTTCTTCATAAGGGTGAAAAATAAAGCAATACGATTTTAGGGCGGGTGACCACACGGAACATAGTATGTGGCATTAGTTTCCGCTTTCACATGAAGACGTGTGGTGTGGGGGGGGTAAGTGATGTTATTTTGCATGACTCTTACCCCATGCAAAAAGAAACAGCAATTTCTGTTTCAAATATTTTTATTGGGTTTTTCAAAAAATGGGGAAGGGGGAAAAAAAAGGGAGGATGAATAACAACCTACAACAATAATCATACACACGGCTATCAGAGTAATAATCATACACACGGGTATCAGAATAATAATCATACACACGGGTTGTGTCTTGCTGTGTCTTGGTGCTTCTCGGTGCGTCTCGCTGCGTCTTGGTGCTTCTCGGTGTGTCTTGCTGTGTCTCGCTGTGTCTTGGTGCATCTCGGTGCGTCTCGCTGCGTCTCGGTGCTTCTCGGTGTGTCTCGCTGCTTCTCGGTGTGTCTTGCTGTGTCTTGGTGCATCTCGGTGCGTCTCGCTGCGTCTCGGTGTGTCTTGCTGCGTCTCGGTGCTTCTCGGTGTGTCTTGCTGTGTCTTGCTGTGTCTTGGTGCATCTCGGTGCGTCTCGCTGCGTCTCGGTGCTTCTCGCTGTGTCTCGCTGCTTCTCGGTGTGTCTTGCTGTGTCTCGGTGCATCTTGATGCATCTCACTGTGTCTCGTGGCATCTCTGTGTCTGACTGTGTCTTGTAGCATCTCGTGCGTCTCGGTGCTTCTTGGTGTGTCTCGGTGCATCTCGCTGCGTCTCGGTGCTTCTTGGTGTGTCTAGTGGCATCTCGCTGCGTCTCGCTGTGTCTCGGTGCATCTCGCTGCTTCTCGGTGCGTCTAGCGGCATTTCGCTGTGTCTCGCCTTCTATTGCAGGATGGACACTTTCGGGTGAGTTCCGGTCTGTATCGGTCATCTGAGGCTAAGTCTAGTATCAAACCTGCAGACTTGCCCTTACTGGCTTATCTCTGGTTCTATTCGTTGCCGTGGCCTCCCCCCTGTCCACTCGGTAACAGGCTCCTCTGCGTTCAATGCTCGCGTTCCCACGCCTCTATACCTATCGCCAGTGTCTACAACTGGCGACACACTTTATTCGGCTCGGCTAGTCCCACGAATTCGGGTATACCCGGGTGTATTGAGGGTTGTGACTGTTTTCTCCCGAGTGCATTGAGGTCTTTTCAGGCAGGGATTGAGCATTTATTCCCGGGCTGCAATATGCACAGTATATATATATATACTGCATTACAATTCATGAATTTATGCCATGGTAGACACGCGAAGCATTGCAGCCTATTAAATCCTAATCATTATATTTAACAGATCAGCCGCCCGTCAGCCAGGCATGAACCCAGGCTGGGAAGGCAAACGCAACGGGGCTTGTCAAGGTGAGGAGCGGGCCATTCCAGGTATCTGCAAGGTACATACTGGGTTATTGCGCGAATAAAGGTGTCGGTGCAGTAAGTGCATCTCCCTGTCTCGGTGCATCTCGCAGTGTCTAAGTGCATCTCTCTGTCTCGGTGCATTTCGCTGCATCTCACTGTGTCCGGTTCATTCTAGCTGGGTCGGTTCATCTCGCTGTGTCTCGGTGCATCTGGCTGTGTCTCGGTGCATCTGGCTGTGTCTCGGTGCATCTCACGGCATCTCACTGTGTCTCGGTGCATCTGGCTGTTTCTCTGTGCTTCTCAGTGCATCTCACGGCATCTCGCTGTGTCTTGGTGCATCTCGGTGCTTCTTGATGCGTCTCACGGCATCTCGGTGCATCTCGCTGTGTGTTGGTGCATCTCACGGCATCTCGGTGCTTCTCGCTGCGTCTCGCTGCATCTCGCTGTGTCTCGGTGCTTCTTGCGGCGCTTCTGTATGACTCCAGTGATTATACTGATGGAACTTGGGAGTGGTTGTAGGTCCCGTGTCACAAGCCGCCACTTGAAAAGCGACAAACATTTCCAGCCACTGGACTAGGGGTGAGTGACTGTGGGGGACTCCTGCCCAGCTGAGGGCCACTTGAGCGGCACTTGGGGTGAAGGTTACCCGGGGTAAGGGTATGTCTACCCTGTTGGGGGTACTGGAGACTGGTGCAGTAGTCAGCCATCCCCTTGGGAGAGGGGGGGAAGGCAGATGTTGCAGCTTGAGAGGGAGGGCTCTGAGGAGTCCTGAGGTGAACATTTCCCGGATCTCTATTAACTCAGGATATATGAGCGGGCAGCCTTCGGGCAGGGCCTCTGGGGTATGGAGAGTCTGTGGGGCATCTACCTGGCATAATTCCTGACCTGCCGTTAGTAATATGGTGCTCCACTGATATGTGGTATCAAATTTGCGCCCTCTAATTCATGCTTTGCTTAGACCGAGGAGTCATTTTAGGTGGTCCCGGATCTGTTTGGGACATGAGTGTGGGTACATTCACCACTGCAACCACGTGGCTGGGGGGTTCTTTGACATTGAGGCCGAGGCATTGACCTCCTGTCTTGGGGGCACCAGCATGGTGCAGAACTAGATTGACTTAATTTGGACTGCTGAGTAGGGAACCCCAGGTCTGAGATCTCAGGAGCACCTCCAAATGTAGCCCTCTTTACCCTTAATAAAGAGTCTACCTTTACTGCCGTTACCTGTTGACTCACAGAAGGCCAGAGCCTCCGCTACTGGGAGCCTGGGGTGATCAGATGTCCACCTCGATGCAGCGCCTCCACCTCAAAGGAATCCTGGCGCAGCAGGATAAGCCCCTCCCAGGAACAATACCAATAATACACACACGTCTCTATATATAACAACCTTTACTATGAACCATAAACAGTACCTTGTACCACACAGTATAACAATCCCAACTCTGTTCCACCAATGAGTGTCCCCAAAGTACATTAGGTGCTAGGCACCAAGACCCTGATGTCCTTTCCTAAATGTCCGGGCCCACCCAAGAGTGTAGGGAGTACCGCTATCCCATGAGTTGTTCGTGCACTTTGTGAGATACCTGCTGAGTATGCCAGTACTCAGTGTGGCCGACTTAGCGATGGGGATCCACTGATGCAGCGATGTCACCATCCGCGATGGTGTCCACCTCTGCGTTGGGTGGTCTCCGGTAGGAGGGTCCCACATTTAAGAGTCTCTGTACGTCGTTGGTCTGGTCCCAGACCACAGGCCGCAATCACTGTGTGGCATCTTCCTCTGTGTCCCTGACACTACTACTCTGTAAATGTGGACGTGCCCCTATCTAGGCCCTTCCCTGAAGCAACCACAAGCTCACTTGAGTGAGGCCTATCTGGGACCTAAGGGGGTACTCTGGCCTAGTCTGAGTGCCACTGACACTAAGACCCTACCTTCCCCTTCTCTGTCCTGGCTCCGACTGCCTGGCATGGTTGAAGCGCGCAAAATGTATCTTCTTACCTGCAGGGCAATCCGAGCGCCCTATTGGGTGCTGGCCGCATGTGACCTATGCAACCCCCGGTGCCGTCTGGGGATTGTAGTTCCCCTCAGAGCCTTTTCCCTTAATGGCCTCCACTCTGCCTAAGCTCCTGCGTATGAGCAAAGCCCTGGGATGGCAGCCGCACCTCTGGTCCACTCGGCGCATGTGCAAGTCGTACTGCGCATGCGTGTGCTAAACTAGTCCCAGAGCCAGTTCCACCACAGGTATAAGGTTACCCAGGTAATATATGAGATTAGTAAAATAATGTATTTGGGTGTAATGTTCCAATGCATGACGGTACATGTTTTTACATTTCCAAGTTGGCAGGGAAGCAGAGATTTCTGGTGTGTGTGTTTTAAGTGGGATATTTGGGTCAATCTGTGCTCAGAATAATATGCATATGGGGTCGGGGACCCAAGTTACCTGTTCTCCGGGGAAAGTACACGGCAAGCAGGCACTTTCTGCGGGTACACGTATGCATATTGAACTGGCCATATCTCCCCTTAGAAACATAGTAGTAACTCATCGATAGGATGTCTTTATTAAGCATATTCACGGCCTGGATTACCAAGTGTGAAAATTGTTTTAATTGTAAGGTTTTGATGTCTACCCAGTCAGCCTGGGCATCTACTTGGGTGCCAGGATGTCTGCATAGACATCGGAGTTCAAAGGAGGGATGATGTCCAGAGGTGCCAAAAACGTTTGGTGAGAGGGAAAGAGCGATTGTGCAGGACCAGAGAACAAAGGTCACCATGTGGGGACAACTTTTGAGTCTGCAAGACCTGGTGGAGCCTGCCCAGCGGGTGGCAATGCGTTGGCTGGGGAGAAATGCTGGTCGTAGGTGCATTTCCCATTGGCCAATTTATATTTCCCGCTCACCCGGCTATTCGAGCCGGCTTGGCACACCCCTCCTCTGACGTCAGCAAGAGATGAGCCCCTGTTTCTACTGGCTAGTGGGAGGGAGTTCCCACGCTCTGATTGGTCGCTCCTCCCACTTACATGCTGAAGATAGAACCGAGGAAGAATATATATACTGTAAGGAGACGGCGGAGGCAGAGAACCAGACCATCTTGTAGCTTGCGTCAGTGAAGCGCGGGCGAGTTTTTCAAAGTTTCTCTGTTACGAATAGCAGAGCAGCCGGCTTCATGTTTGAAGCTAGGAAAGCCTGCCCTGCAGAGACTAAGTCAGACGCCAGGTACAAGTTCTGAGAATTGAACGTAGCGGTTGCGGCTAAGGTTTTTAGCCGAAGAGGACCAGGAAGCCGGGAGGGATTTCCCGGTCAAGCCTTCCGAAGCAGGCGCCCTGCACCTACAGTATTTGAAGCTAGTTTTAACCCCAGACCCCCAGTAAGTGTGTATTCTGTCTGTATTTTGTATTTCAATGTGTGTACACGGGTTTACCTGAATAAACTTCATTTTATTCCACTACAGTGTCTTGTTTTGCCTATTGAAGGATCCCGGTTAAAAGGTGTTAAAAGTCCTGGTCTCCTGCGACACACGTATCTATATCGCCCAGTGTAGGGTTTTTTTATTTATAAATTCTGGTGCTGTTTTATTTCCATCAGACTTTTAAAAGCCAATGACACATGGAAAGTGCCAAGGACTGATAGTTTATCTCCCTGCAGCGTGGGGACCCAATGACACACAGACAGAGGGGATCGGTGACTCATTGTCTGTCCCTCGTAGCAGCAGAGTGACACATGGGACTGACATACAGATCTGTGACACACCAATTCCTATCTATTCACATGTTTTTTGCAGGACCCTCAGCATCAAAGGGGTTAACAATAGTGACAGACAGCAGGGACCAGTGTGTCCCAAATTCAAAGTAACACTGTAAAAGGTGCAATTAGTGATACTCCAAGTCAGGGGTGCTCAACTCCAGTCCTCAAGCCCCCCATTCCCCCTAATAGGACAGGTTTTCAGGATATCCCTGCTTCAGCACAGGTGGATCAATCAGTCCCTGCTTCAGCCCAGGTGGCATAATCAGAGGGTATTTAAAATCCACCCTCAGGTTGGCGTGTTCCTTCTTGATAAAGCACCAGTGGGGTGTGAAACGCGTAGGAGTGCCGTCGGTGTCTCCTTTTTATCCATGCCTGAAGAATAAGATACATTTTTATACTCAGTGGTGGTGATCCGGACTCCATTGGCTGTGCGCTGCTCCTACCTTGTACGCTGAACATCTGCGGCTTGTCGCGCTGAGGCGGGGTACCCACGAGTGTCGGAGCAAGATCAAACGTGAGTGTTTGGATTGACATGTATCCACGGAACCGGGTCTCTTACTGGAGAAGCTTTACCAAGGGGATCCCCAAAGAGGATTTAGGGGTGCAGATGTCCATGCAGTGTGCACACCTTTACCTGCAGGGAATTATTACCTACTTTATGGAGGCGTTAGTAAGACCCTTTTCCATTCCAATCTTTCCTGCCCCACACTCTAATGGGGGCTTTATAAAGGTGTGTGGGTTTATGGTTAAAGTTCCGGTATATCTTTTCCTGGAAGTATTTGAGCCCCGAGACAATCTCTGACGACTCTGTCTTTGACTGAGCCTCTGATTGAGCCACCTGTGCTGAAGCTGGGAAAACCTGACCTGTTGAGGGGGCTTTTAAGAACTAGAGTTTAGCATCCCTGCTCTAAGTAACCCCTTCACTGCCAGAGTGCAGCAACTTCTTGCTGTTGGCAGAGACTGAGCGAAGATGCAGCCACATTGTTCATTGATGTGAGATCGTCTAGCCACCAGATGTTGTGGCTTCACACACTTTGTGCTCGTGCTCTTTCAGGTCCGGCTGCAGCTCTGGGTCATCACCGCGAAATGGTTAGCGCGAATCCGGCAGCCGGCATACTGTATCAGTCTTATTCAGGGGTCAATTCAAGAGGCAGATACTCTTCGAATCAACGTGTACTAATGGCAGTGACATTGTTAAGGGGTCAGTCACTCCTAGGGGCAAAGTGTACTAATGGCAGTGACATGTTTAAGGGGTCAGTCCCTCCTGGGGCAAAGCATACTAATGGCAGTGACAGAGTAAAGGGGTCGGTCCCTCCTAGGGGCAAAGCATATTAATGGCAGTGACAGGGTAAAGGGGTCGGTCCCTCCTAGGGGCAAAGTGTACTAATGGCAGTGACATGTTTAAGGGGTCAGTCCCTCCTAGGGGCAAAGTGTACTACTGCTTAGATTTGTCCTTTCCAAAAATTATTTCCTATTTAACTGTCAATACTACCACCAGTTACAAGGGACAGCCATGGGGCCCACGGTTGCACCCACCTATGCCAATTTATATCTAGGCTGGTGGAAGGAGACCGTGGTCTTCATGGAAGAGATGGAATTATACACTACCCATGTTTTATTGTGGATTCACTATATTGACGACATTTTCCTTCTCTAGAAAGGCCCAGAAACACTATTGAATGAGTTCATACAGATACTGAATTCCGAACCAGTATAATTTAAGACTCACATACCAAGTGAACTCACTCAGTATAGATTTTCTTGACTTAACAGTCAAGATTAATATGACAGGTAGGTTGGAAACGACAATCTTTAGGAAGTCCACATCCACAGTTTACTGCTGGCAAATAGCCACCATCCTAGACACACCGTTGACAATATTGCCACTGGGCAATTTCTTTGTTTAAGAAGAAATTGTTCAACAGTAGGAGAGTATAAAATTCAAGCAGAAGATATGATGGCCAGATTCAGTGAGAGAGGCTATACTCAAAAAAAACATCAGAAAGGGATACAAAAGAGCCTTAGCTACCCCACGACCCCAACTCCTTGTGAACAAAACCAGGAATATTGAGGATATGGGTAAAACCATAAGATTCATTGGGACATTCAATACCCAGTGGGGAGCGATAAGAGAAACCCTCACTAAACACTAGCACATATTAATGAACGATGAAGATTTGAAAGATAGTCTAAAGCCAACACCAAGTATGACATGTAGAAGGGGTCGTAACCTTAAAGATAGGTTAGTGCACAGCCACTTCTCAACAAACATAAAAAGAACATGGTTAGGGTCCCAACCCAAGGGATGCTATCAATGCGGCCGGTGTAAGGCCTGTAAAGTAATAACCAAGACTCAAAGGGACACGTAGGATTCTGTATTAAGGACTTTATCAACTGTCGGACTACTGGGGTGATCTACCTGATTACATGTTCTTGTAATAAACAATATGTAGGTAAAACTCACAGACCCTTGAAAACAAGAGTACTTGAACATTTAGGGTCAATACGTAACCAGAGGGACACCCCAGTGGCTAGACACGTCCTACAGGAACATCAAGGTGATGATAAAGTCTTGAAATTTACTGGCATTGAACACATCCCGTGGGGCATCAGAAAAGGAAATTGGGACCGCTGACTCCTTCAAAAAGAATGTCGCTGGATACATACACTGCATACGTTGGCACCTGAGGGACTCAATGAAGGATTTATATTCACTCCATTTCTGTAACTGATTCCAGTATTTAAAGACCATGACTCCAATGGCCACACAAGTTAAATATATACAGTTCACAAGGCACTGCTTAATATCACATTCTATCATTTAATATTGGGTTATATTTAGAGGGGATCCAGGTATATATATAAATTGTAATTTTAGAGGGCCGTATTGACATTTAGAGGCGGCCCGAATTAGAGCAGTTCATTCCTACATCACTGAGCACCTACAACGTCACATAATGTTTATCCTAAGCACTTTATTAGGCTGGTTTTTTTTGTTATCACATGGAGTTATTTGATTTAAATCTAAATTTGATAATACACGGTAGTCTATTATTATATCATATGATACAACTGGAATCATTTATTAATTCTGTAACCATTAGACTTTGGCTACAATGTAAATGGAGTAAATTCTTCATGAAATACTTCATTCATTAATTTTTTTCACACAGTCAAGATAACGTTATACTGTATAACGTAATATCTTGTTATCCTGAATCAATATCTAACATCTCAACGGTTAATATTTGGGAATACATAGATACTATCATTCCAAGATACTACTAATATAAAGCTCAAGATACATATAAGTGCAGACTCGAAAGGGTTAGGCAAAGTCTATATGCTAATAGACCTGACGGTGGCGCCAAGAGTGAAAGGCTGCTGGAGGTCAGACGTCACCGACGAGATCAGGTGGTATGGGCATAATATTGCCGGTATTGCGGTACAATGTATTATAGCATTAACACCTCACCATTTGCGTGAAAAGATTAATTGATATACAGTATCTTTATATCTGACTGTACTTTGAGTGCGAGAGAGAGGGACCCTTGTGTGGGGACCTTCTCTCCACAAAGTAGTTTTTGCACACCCCTGCTCTAAGTAACCCCTTCATTGCCAGAGTCCAGCAACTTGTTGCTGTTGGCAGAGACTGAGCGAAGATGCAGCCACATTGTTCATTGATGTGGGCGTCTAGCCACCAAGCTGTTGTGGCTTCACACACTTTGTGCTCTTTCAGGTCCGGCTGCAGCTCTGGGTCATCACCGCGAAATGGTTAGCGCGAATCCGGCAGCCGGCATACTGTATCACTCTTATTCAGGGGTCACTTCAAGTGGCAGATACGCTCCGAATCAACGTGTACTAATGGCAGTGACATGGTTAAGGGGTCAGTCCCTCCTAGGGGCAAAGTGTACTAATGGCCAGTGACCTGGTTTAAGGGGGTCAGTCCCTCCTAGGGGCAAAGTGTACTAATGGCGAGGTGACCGGGTAAGGGTACAGTCCCTAGGGGCAAAGTGTACTAATGGCAGTGACATGGTTAAGGGTTCAGCCTCCTAGGGGCCAAAGTGTACTAATTGCAGTGACAGGGTAAGGGGCCAGCCCCCTAGGGGCAAAGTGTACTAATGGCAGTGAACGGGTTAAGGGATCGTCCCTCCTAGGGGCAAAGTGTACTAATGGCAGAGTGACAGGGTTAGGGGTCAGTCCCTCATAGGGGCAAAAGTGTACATGGCCGTGACAGGGTTAAGGGGTCAGTCCCTCCTAGGGGCAAGTGTAATAAGGCAGCAGTGCGTTTAAGGGGTCGTCCTGCTAGGGGCAACTCTGTACTGATGGCAGTGACATGGGTTAAGGGGTCAGTCCTCCTAGCGGGGCAAAGTGTACCTAAATGGCAGTGAAAGGTTAAGGGCAGTTACTCCTCCGGGGCAAAGTGTACTAATACGATGACAGTACATGTTAAGGGATCGTCCCTCCTAGGGGGCAAAGCAAAGTGTATCATGGCCAGTGACGGGCGTTAAGGGGTCAGACCTCGTAGGGCAACAAAGTGTACTAAATGGCCAGTGACATGGTTTAAGGATCAGTCCCTCCTAGGGGCAAAGTTACTAATGGCAGTGTACAGGGTTAAGGGTCAGTACCCTCCTAGGGGCAAGTGTACTAATGGCAGTGCCGGGTTAAGGGGTCAGTCCCTCCTCCTAGGGGACAAAGTGTACTAATGGCAGCAGTGCATGGTAAGGATCAGTCCCTCCTAGGGGCAAAGTTTACTAATGGCTAGTGACAGGTTAAGGGGTCAGTCTCTCCTAGGGGCACAGTTGTACTAATGGCAAGTGACCAGTGGTTAAGTGGTCAGTCTCCTAGGGGCAAAGTGTACTAATGCAGTGACAGGGTTAAGGGGGTCAGTCCCTCCTAGGGGCAAAGTGTACTATAATGGCAGTGAATGGTTAAGGGATCAGTCCCTCTAGGGGCAAAGTGTCACTAAGTGGCAGTGATGGGGTAAGGGGTCAAGTCCTCCTAGGGGCAAAGTGTGACTATGGCAGAGTGACATGGTTTAAGGGGTCAGTCCCTCTAGGGGCAAAGTGTACTAATGGCAGTGACAGGTTAAGGGGGTTTCGTCCTCTAGGGGCAAAGTGTACTAATGGCAGTGACAGGTTTAAGGGGTCCAGTGCCTGCTAGGGGCAAAGTGTAGTGTAAAATGGCAGTGACATGTTTAAGGGGTCAGTCCCTCCAGGGGCAAAAAGGGTACAAATGGAGTGACGGGTTAAGGGTTCAGTCCCTCCTAGGGGACAAAGTGTTACAATGGCAGTGACATGTTAAGGGGTAAGTCCCTCGTAGGGCAAAGTGTACAAATGGACAGTGACATGTTTAAGGGGTCAGTCCCTCCTAGGGGAAAGTGACAATGGCAGTGACGGGGTGGGTTAAGGGGTCAGTCCCTCCTAGGGGCAAAGTGTACTAATGGCAGTGACGGTTAAGGGGTCAGTCCCTCCTAGGGGCACAAGTGTACTAATGGCGTGACAGGGTTAAGGCGGCCAGTTCTCCTAGGGCAAAGTGTATAATGGCGAGTGAATGTTAAGGGTCAGTCTCTCCTAGGGGTAAAAGTGTATAATGGCCATGACAGGGTTAAGGGGCCAGTCTCTCCTAAAGATGCAAAGTGTTACTAATGGCAATGACATGTTTAAGGGTAAGTCCCTCCTAGGGGCAAAGATGTAGAATGGCGCCAGCGGACATGTTTAAGGGGTAAGTCCCTCCTAGGGAAAGTTACTAATGGAGTCAGTGACAGGGGTTAAGGGGTCGTCCCTCCATAGGGGCAAAGTGTACTGAATGGCCATACATGTTTAAGGGGTAAGGTCCCTCTCTAGGGGCACAAGATGTAATAATGGCAGTGACATGTTTAAGGGGGGTAAGTCCCTCCTAGGGGAAAAGTGACTAATGCGGGACAATGTTTAAGGGGTCAGTCCCTCCTAGGGGCAAAGTGTACTAATGGCAGTGACATGTTTAAGGGGTCAGTCCCTCCTAGGGGCAAAGTGTACTAATGGCAGTGACATGTTTAAGGGGTCAGTCCCTCGTAGGGGCAAAGTGTACTAATGGCAGTGACATGTTTAAGGGGTCAGTGCCTGCTAGGGCAAAGTGTACTAATGGCAGTGACATGGTTAAGGGGTCAGTGCCTGCTAGGGGCAAAGTGTACTAATGGCAGTGACATGGTTAAGGGGTCATTCCCTCCTAGGGGCAAAGTGTACTAATGGCAGTGACATGGTTAAGGGGTCTGTCTCCTAGGGGCAAAGTGTACAAATGGCAGTGACATGGTTAAGGGGTCTGTCTCCTAGGGGCAAAGTGTACTAATGGCAGTGAAATGGTTAAGGGCCCAGTGCCTCCTAGGGGCAAAGTGTACTAATGGCAGTGACCGGGTTAAGGGGTCAGTTCCTCCTAGGGACAAAGTGTACTAATGGCAGTGACAGGGTTAAGGGGTCAGTCTTTCCTAGGGGCAAAGTGTACTAATGGCAGTGACATGGTTAAGGGGTCAGTCCCTCCTAGGGGCAAAGTGTACTAGTGACAGGGTTAAGGGGTCAGTTATTAGCTTGGCAAAATCATGTACGGGCTAAATTGCAAGTAATAGCACAGAATTGGTGCTGCTTTTCAATGTTCACATCTAACAGAACAAAGAATGCGGCCAAAATTCCAAACATTGTTGTTTAAAGCTGTCGTCGGCCATCTTTAATCAGCCCTAGGAAAAATAATGTTTTCGCACTAATATTCCTCCATGACACAAAACTACTGGATGAAACAGGACCGTGATAAGACGTAGAGAGAACGCATAAATAACGTTTTATTTCACTGGTGCCGTGACACAACTTTCTTAAAGGGGCAGTTAAAAAAAAAACTTTGATAATAATTTGTCTGTGTAATCTACTTCCAAACGAAATCTCCCGTCCCCATAAAGTAATTATTTTACTTATTTTTTATCCTGCAAAGAATAAACATGTTTCCACTGAATTTAATGTTTAATAGCTACGAGTGTTTATCTGTTTGACTAATGACCGCATGGTTACAATTTACCCGTAGATCTGAGCGCTGACAAACAGTCTTACCCCGAGAGGTTACAGAAAGTTTGTATAAAACATGTGTAGCGGTCATGTAAAATGGCTACAGTCATCTCTCCTGCTGACAGTAAGGCCTGGTAAGTTGTGGGCATGCCAGCAGTAATTATGGAGGTTTGCCCTCACACCCTGGTGGGTGCCCTGTGTAAGGATGGGAGTGGTCACATGCTCTGACTCCCTGGTTGGTGATGTCAGAGTTGTGTCAGCCCCAGAGGTTACATAAGGCACAGCACTGTGTCTAAAAAGTAGTTCAGTCAAGTGCGAGTTCTAGTTCAAGTTCTAGTCCTAGTTGAAGCTGGAGGATCAGTTCAGCTAGTTGAAGCAGGAATCTGTGTCCAGGGACCTGGCACAGATTAGAGACATCCCGGCTGGGATAGGGAATCCCTAATTAAGGAGGACAATTACCTTTTAAAGGGAAGTACGGTCACAATGGAGGGCTAATTACACCCATTGTGGGGGGCAGAAAGGCCCGCCGTACAATAAAGATGCTCTTATTCAAACACCCTCTCGTGTACATGTGTGGAGTGAATGTACAGAGGGGAGCACCACAGAGGAGTTCCTCGTCAGGACCATCCCCAAGTGACCGAAGGGACCCTGATGAGGTGGAGGCGCTGCACTGGAACTAGGTGAGACTCAAGCCACTACCTCAGCTGCCTGTCTGGACGGGTTATCCCCATACACCATCATGCGGGAGACTCAGGAGTCCTGTTGCCAACAGGTGCACCACCAGACACTACCACACTGTAATGGGGACCGGTTAGACCACAGGGGCCAATGTGAGATTGGGTGGGTCAGGCCGGGCCAGAAAAACCGTTACACATGCTAAGCTTTTGGTTTTGCATAGAGACGGTCGATGTGTGCAGGCCATGCGTGAAAGGGTACGGTGGGAACTCGCAGTATGCAATAGGATGTTTTAGTATAGAAACATTGTTTCCATAACCTTTATGTGAGAGGGGGGGAAAAAGGGGGGATTTTCACATTTCTTGTGATTTGTGACATTCACGGCTAGGTAAGTCACTGAGGGATATGCAAAAAGGTTAAAAGCACACAAAAAAGGTTCAAACAAATTATAATCATTTAGCATAAAGTTTGGTAAAAAGTTTTAAAAAAAAATTGGAATTATTTTTCACAATGATCAATCCACATAGTTTTAGCCTAATAATAATATTAATAATAATTAATAATAATAATTATTAGTATTAAATATATCCCTGAAGTACATAACAACAAATAACTAACAGGGGGCATATTTGGACTCGTATAATTAGAGTCTCGCTCTTTATATGGTGCAGATCTTAAACAATAAACAATTCTATATCATCAAATGTAAAGGAAAAGTATTATTTCTGGGAACTGCAAATCCCGATGGAAATGGTGAATAATTAGTGCACATCGTTGGTGCAGACCACTATAAATATAAAGTGACATGTACAGACAGTGACACTCGCTACTACTATATAGCACACTGAATGGTATCATGCAATACACAGGCCAGGTCCTCAGTGGCCGCTGCTGTTTGCGCGCCACACCAAAGCATAGCCCTCTATGGGGCAGGTCCCAGTGGCCGTGTGTGGGCGCGCATAGCGCTGTGACGCGTACGCTGGCAGGGAAGACAAGAATTGTGTCTTCCCGTGCCACGGCGAGATCACGTGGTCCATCCGCACCAATGGAAGGGCAGATATGCCCCGTCATGGCCGTGCCCCCATCATGGCTCCGCCCCCCGCGCTCCCCTACAGACCGCCGATCACGGCTGTAGTCTGTGCACACGGTAAGGACCATCTGGGTCAGGACCGTCCTGTAGTAGTGTGTCTGCGTTGTTGCAGGCGAGTTTTCCACCCAAATATATATTCAGTATTCAGCCGTGTAATATGTCAAATGTTCCTCAGGGGATTGAAGAATTGCTTCATTTAATTCACTCACGTTCCCCCCGAGGGCAAAACGCAGTTCAGTGCAAGTTTCAACTCGCTATCTCAGGAAACCGGTATTAACCTACTAAGGGGACGTGCTCCCCAGCGTAGTGAGGATGTCGTGCAAAGAAGGGATAAGAAGCAGATGCTGCAGGCAGTCTACAAATATTTCTTATCTTCTATTTTTTTTAAAGCATCAGAATGCGCACCCCCAGTGTGACACAAACATGAACTTTATTAGGAGTGAGGTAAAACAGGGTAAGTGGTCGGATCAGCATTAGCTGTGAACGAGCTCTCACCGCCACGTCCGCAGCGTTGACCATCGCTTGTGGTCAGCCGCGTCGCAACCAGTCTGTACACTTCCGGGTCTGCGCTCATTCGTCTCACTGCCTTCTCCATATGGACTCAACACGATGTTCAGATCGCTTTGTCAGGAGTCTACACATAATGTCTTCATATATATCATTCAGGGCCATTTAACTGATTAGAGACATAATTGCATTTCAGAAGTGTACGGATACATATTTTCTAACTGAAGTACATGACACACATGTCTGGCCGAAATCTTTCCTCTTAAGGCGCAGTGGGAGGTCCCCTTTAAAGATGATCTTAATTCTTCCAAATGCCCCCACCCCGTCTTCATTCTCCTGTTGCTTTCATTCAAAAGGTTCCTATCCATTGTTATTTGCCGGGCAAGGTAGACATAGTCTTCAACTGCTTCTCGTTCTCTTCCATTTACTTCAATCTTTGTAGAGTTGGCACATTTGTCGAACATCGCTTTGGTCTTACTAAGATTCAGAGGGAGGCCCACCTTCTAACGTGCATCGGCGAGTGCGCTGATTGGTTGCTGGAGGTTATACAGTATGTTCGTCTGTCTCTCCCGGCTCAGAGAGGAAAGAGAGACGTGCGAGATTTTAGAGATTTCTAACATTAAAAACACTTGCTGCAGGGTTTCTACACAAGATAAGTATTTAATGAACACTGCGAGATCTGTTCCCGGGCGATATCGCCCTAGGCCACCCCAAAAGCCAATTCTTAAGCTTTAATGAATCTGTGAAGACTTCTGCCACAAGGTTTTTAAATGTAACTTGTGATAGTCTATTGTAAATATAAGGATATTATAGTAATAAGGCTCCCTGAGCTTCCTAAAATGAGACTTTCCTTCCTCATGGGATGATATGTTCTTGCCCTGCCGAGGTATCTGCTTGTATGGATTATTTTTATCGGATTGTAAAATTGGCTTCACTTAGGAAGTAACGATTTTGTGCCTATTAAATCTTTTTTTACGGAGATTTTGTAAGGTAAACATAAGCAAAGATGTCGACCCAGGGAGAAATTACTGGAATGAGGAAGGAATTTGTTTTTCCCCTTACGAGACATCATTGGATAATGTTTCCCTGGGGTTTTTTGTTTGTCTTCTTCTGGATCAATAGAACTATAAATATAGGCTATATTGTCAACCAATTACAATATAACAAAGGTCAAAGTCAATTGATGTGTCGTTTCCCGACCTTCTCTTCTACGTTATGTTACTTTGGATGCTGAATGAGTAGTTAGTCCCTCGGGCATTAACTAGCAATCACTGTATCCATTCCCAAAGCATTATACCGCGTGATGTATCGCTGTGATGTGCACAACTACGCCTGTAAGACCAGCAGAAACTACAAACCACAGCTGTTTCAGTTGCAGTTTCCTGTAATAAGAAATACAATTAAGACACTTAACCTTTTTACTGCCAGAGGGTCTTCAGTGCCTTGCAGAGAAATGGTCAAAGGTGCAGTGTCTCTGGGCAAATAAGCGCTCTGGTTCCACATGCGGATTTATTTTGTAACGCGGCCCTGTACAATACGGTGTCTGCTTTCATCTTTTTCCCACTCACAAACAAAATCTACAATTAACACAGCTGCTTTTTACTCGGTGATATCACTGATTTTAAAGAGCATTGTCAGATTAGCTCAGGATAAGACAGTTTCTCTGATAAGTCTCTATGAAGTCTCAAGGTAAGGCAGCCATGTGGTGCCAAGTTGGCTGGAGCCCATGAGACAGCACAGATTGCTGTGTGGATACTCTACTGCAGGCTGGTTATCTGAGCCAAGTATTTTTATTGTCGGTGCCTGACTGTCGACGCCTATCCCGCCCTGTGGAGGTACCTCACCAAGAACCCTTGCACATAGACCAGCTCAGAGTGCTCCTGTGTGATTCATGCTGCAGACAGGACCAGTACTTTGTGGACAAGGATAAGGAAGGCCAGGATCCGGGCCATGGACAGCATACCGGACAGGTTGTACAGATATAGAAGATGTTATTGCACCCGTTAACCCAATGTGTTGAGTTAATGCTGGTGCGTTATTTAACAGTAGCGCTATTGAAAACAATTGTTAAGGCGATAACACGCGTGTTATTTAACATTTTAATGTTGCATTAACTCACGTTAACTAAGGTAATAAAATCTGCTTCCTCTCTCAGGATGTCTTGGATGACATGGTCCCCGACAATAACTTCTTGGTTAATCTGGGGAAAGACGCCCAGGAGGAGCCCGGACAAGGCCAGTAGTGTACAGTGGGCTGTTTGTCGCCATCTCTGGGACTTTGATTACCCATACTCTATGTCCTGAACTAATTTATGAATAGGATTGCATTGTGGACATGCCCATAATTAGAGATGGCCAATTTTTTGGGGGCCGGTTTGGATCTGCCGTGGATAGGCCGGTTCCTTTTCTCTGCGGATTTTGGGGGTGCAATCTTAAAAAGAGCGATTCGCCTTTTTCCCCGATTTTGTTTTTTGTTATGATTGACAATCTATCTGATTTGGATTCTTAAAATCCGTCAGCGGATTGCGGAAATCCACAGATGGATTGCTACAATTCGCCAGTGGGTTGTATCCAATGGCGGTTGTAGATTAATCCGCACAGATTGAAACTGTAGAAATCCGTCAGCGGATTTTCCACCGCAGAACGGATTTTGCATGGAAAACTCAGGAAATGTTGGGAAAGGGATTTGGACTGGTTTGTCCATCTCTACCCATTAAGTCAACATCTGGAAAGTCTGGACCGAGGGCCATGTTCACAGAACCAGTGGGAGTTGCCCCACCTGAGGAGAGTCTGGTCCCTGGCACAGTGCATCCATAAGGACAGGGTGAACTACACAAACTCCTCTGGGGAGGTGACCACATATAGTGTCATGGTTCCTGATGGCAAGGGTGGGCAAATGGCCCAAACCGACACATTCCATCATTATTTCTACTCCTCTTCTCTGGTGGACAGTATGGAGCCAGTACATTGAGCAAGGGGAGGTGAGGTCACCAGTAGGGTTCCATGCATGTTTTTATTGTTTATATTGTGATTACTATATTCTAAAAAAAGGGCAAAGAAAAAAAATTAGTATTATAACATCACGTGATACTGCTGCGTACCTCCAGCGTTCACCTACAGTTGTCGGTGTACAAATGGAATAGTGAAAAAATAGGGATGAACCCTAGAAAAACCGAGGCTACTACCTAGGCAGGGAGTATAACTTTTGTCCACTTGATTGGAGACAGACACCAGTATAAATATAAGAACTAATACTATAAAAAATATTATAAGAAACCTCCGGTACTCGCTCAGGGTATTGGGCAATGGTGTATACCGGATAGAAGTACAGAGAGACTCCTCCTGAGAGGCGCCCCTAAGTAAATCACGGCCCGATCACCCGACGCCTCACCTCACCCCTGTGTACCGCGTGGAGGTATTCCGCCGGTCAGTACTCACGAAAGTCGTTCCTGTATGTCACAGATATGAAAATCGTAGGCAGCTCGTGTCCATGCTGCTTCTGGTATCGGCGTGCTCCAGCCGGAAGTGACGTAGCATAGGCATTTTTGGTTGGGTGACGGCGAATGTGGGGGGTGTTCACAGTGTTCGCCCTAGTACGGTCCGTGCTGGGATGTGTAGGGCACTTTATATAGAACCTTACCTTGTGGATTGTTATATACATAACTATGCAGTCACCTATATTCTGTTTTTTTATAATTTTTTAGAATATATTGATCTCAGTCTAATATGATATTATTATTCATTCTTATTTCAGATTAGATGTCAATATTACTGTTTGTATCCATAATCTATCTGTCACATTATAGTATTAGTATATGTGATTATTTAGCTTTTTGGTTTTAACATTGTGTTTTATGGTATTTGTGCTGTATTAATTAATAATTTTTGTTTTTAACACATCTGTATATCTGTCTTTCGTGCATATTTTGACCATAGCAATGGGGAATGACGTGCTTAAGCTATTGATTTAATTAGTCTGCAGGTGAAGGGGAAGGTCCATCCCTGCATTGAATGGATGTTTGGACACGTCATCCCCTATATAAAGCTCGTTAATGTGCATGGGGAATCACTCTTTGATAAAGTCCAAACCTGGACGAAACGTGTCAGAGTGGTCTTTTGCTGATGTTCACTGTTAGTTGCAAATAAAGTTTTTTTATCCTTCCATGCATTGGCTGTTGGAGATGCTGTGACCACGGACCAAACACACATTTTTTTCCCTATACATATGGAATAGGAATAGAAAGGTATATGGGAACTGGCTTCTTTCCCATGTGGTCACTTACAGACTTGGGTGTGCTCCGGTGATTGGGGGTTTCCTGTAGGTTTCAAATTTTGAGTGCAAAAATAAATCCAAGTACCCACGGGAAAGGTGTGGCCAGCAATTGGGGATCCAATGGGTTAACGACTCAAGCCATAGAAATATCTCTGCCTAGAGAGCACATGGCCAGTCCCAGCTAGGATGGAGTGGTTATTAGGTAGGTTAGGTTATAAGTAGTGCCCATTGTCAGGTGTTTTAGGAACCACTGGGGTGGGCTGCGAGGCAGAAGTTCTGGCGAGGATAGCCAATGAACACTGGGACAGCTATTACCCGAAACCCCATTCACCTTGCTCACGTACAGGACATTATGCTCCTGGGAATTCAACCCAAACACTTTAAGGGCCGTGTCCCAGGACTGCCGGACGCAGGACTGACCGCTCAACTTGTTAGCCCGTTATAATAAACCCCCAGCTGGTTAAGTTGCAGTACAGTTATCCTGAGAGAGAATGATTGGTGGTTTATTTGAACCTTTATGGTTGCTTGGAATAATTCATGTAACAGTTCTTTAGAGGATCACACCTAAATTACATCATTACATTTATTTATGTGATATTTCTCAGATCTAGTATTTATTTGTCACTATTTACACCTCAGAGACTATTTATTATTGTTATAGCACCAACCGTACGCCACCCACCGCACTCCACCATTGTGTGCCACAACATACCTAAAGTGACAGATCTTGAGTCCATAAACCATTTATCTCATGAACAATATGATTAAAACAGCTATATTGATATGTTTTTCATATACAGAGCTGTAAAGGGTGTGGAAGGGTCCTCACACATGCGTGAGATCTACGTGTTATCCTTCCCCCGCTGCGGAGCAGGGACCCAGTGTCATCTGGGGGCAGGATATGTTATGTTTGGGGGTAGGGTTTTGCCATAAATAGGTGGGGTTATGATATGCAAGGGTGGGATTATGATAGGCAAGGGTGGGATTATGATATGCAGGGGTGGGATTATGATGACTGTGGGTGGGGTTATGATATGCAGGGGTGGGATTATGACTGTGGGTTGGGTTATGATATGCAAGGGTGGGATTATGATGACTGTGGGTCGGGTTATGATATGCAGGGGTGGGATTATGATGACTGTGGGTCGGGTTATGATAAGGGTTAACACAGATTCCCAGTCTCAAACTCCCACACCCAACACAAAGTAAAGTAAATGGTAAATGGTAAAGGATGCAGCGTTGGGCACCCCCTGTCTCGGGTTATGATAAGGGACTGGGTCATAATGACCATGGGTGGTGTTATTATATGCAGGGGTGGGTTATAATGGCAGTGGGTGGGGTTATGATATGCAGGGGTGGGATTATATTGAGTGGGTGGGGTTATGATATGCTGGGGTGGGATTATAAAGACTGTGGGTGGGGATATGATATGCAGGGGCACGATTATGTTGACTGTGGGTCGGGTTCCGATATGCTGGGGTGGGATTATAAAGACTGTAGCTGGGGCTATGATAAGAAGGGGTTGGGTTATAATGACCGTGGGCGGGGTTATTATATACAGGGGTGGGTAATAATGACAGTGGGTGGGGCTAGGATAAGAAGGGTCTGGGTTATAATGACCATGGGCGGGGTTATTATATGCAGCGGCTGGGTTTTAATGACTATGGGTGGGTTTATAATATGCAGGGGTGGGGTTATGATGACAAATGGCGGGGTTCATTAAGCCGGGACTGGTTATAATGACCGTGGGTCGGGGTTATTGATAGCAGGGGTGGGGTTATGATGACAAATGGCGGGGTTATTATATGCAGGGACTGGGTTATAATGACCGTGGGTGGGGTTATGATATGCAGGGGTGGGGTTATGATGACAAATGGCGGGGTTATTATATGCAGGGGCTGGGTTATAATGACCGTGGGCGGGGTTATGATATGCAGGGACAGGATTATAATGACCGTTGGTGGGGAAGGAAGAAGGAAGAAAACTGGGAGAGCAATACTACACTATAAGTATCCAGAAAAAAGTTTACTAAACAAGTCTTAAGATGTTCCTTGAAGTTACTATCGAGCGTTTTTGTCCCGCTTGTCTATATGTAGAGCACCTTTACATTTGTTATGCTCTAGTAGTTGGATGTTCCAGCTAGGGTTATTATGTGGATTTGGACGATAAGCAAACATGACTTTATAGGTATGGATGAACTTTTCTAGATGAAGAATCTTACTATGCAATATCTTACAAGTATATTGCTTTAATTTCTTCATTCAAACCTCTTGACATTTGCTATCCTTCATCCACTTAGTTCATCTACCCTCAGCTCCCTGATAGATCAGGGTTTAGGTTTGACTATACATATGTCAAGTGATTTTTTTATTTGACCCCTCTGGTTGATTAACGTCAGTCGTAATAGAGTTAGACAGGGGGGGTCTTTACAAATATGTTTTTCTTTGTTAACACATATTTTTTTAATTTATTAAGTTTTAATAATGTTTGGTTGTCTTTTTATTCACAACACACTTTGTGGCCCAACTCCGTGTTGCGCGGGATCTTGTGTTCCCCTTGTCACTCTCCCACCCCGCACTCGGGGTATTCTGTGAGCCCCTGGCGTCTAGGGTGGTTTTGGGCAAGCGCACTCCTCCTATGGTCCGCTGCTCACTCTGTCTGCTCCGGCTGCGGGGAGGGATTCATGTTTGGGCAATATAGATGCGCGTGCACTCGGAGCCCCAGTGACGTGCGCACTTAGGATATCATAATCACGCACTTCCCCGCCTCTCGCAGCCTCCATTGACAGAGGACTTCCCCTTAGTTGGTCACTGCGCATGCGCGTACCACGGGGGGTTGATAGACCTCATATGCCTCCGGATTGGTAGTTAGGGGCGGTGCTAGTCATCGTCAACCCTGTGCACGGACACAGGATATATATATATATATGCATACACCAGGAGAGTATTAGCAATTAGAGAGGGCGGACCACATTGGGGCTGTGAGTATTGGTTGATTATGTCATCTTGTACATATATATATATATGTTAATAAAGTTGTGATATGTATACCGTGAGAACGCGCTCTGTGAAGCGTGAAACGTTGGTGGGGCTCTCCATTGCCCTGTTTTCCATGACCAATAAATAACTTTTTTATGGGACACGCACCCTCCTCTCTGCTTTTTTCTGGATACTTATAGTAGTGCTCTGCCAGTTTCCTTCCTTTCTCCCAGTTTACCCTTCGAGCACAATAGAGATTTCTCTCCCACGAATGGTTCTGTTTAAAATCCTGTAAGTGCACATTCTTATGGGTTGCTGATTTTTTAAATAAATGTACCTTATTTTTTACTCAGTTACGTGCTATGGAGCTTGCGCTTTTGTTTGTTTTTTGTTCATAGATTCCAAAAGTGGTTGGCTATACCACTCCCCTTAAAGCTGCAAAGACGCTCAGTTTCTTGACTGCTAAAACTCTGACTCAGGCCCTCATTCTCTCCCGTCTTGATTACTGTAACCTCCTGCTGTCCGGCCTTCCTGCCTCTCACCTGTCTCCCCTACAATCTATCCTAAACGCTGCTGCCAGAGTCACGCTACTCTTTTCTAGATCTGTCTCAGCATCTCCCCTCATGAAATCCCTCTCCTGGCTTCCGATCAAATCCCGCATCTCACACTCCATTCTTCTCCTCACTTTTAAAGCTTTACACTCTTCTGGCCCTCCTTACATCTCAGCCCTAATTTCTCATTATGCACCATCCAGACTCTTGCGTTCTTCTCAAGGATGTCTTCTTTCTACCCCCTTTGTATCTAAAACCCTCTCCCGCCTTAAACCTTTTTCACTGACTGCCCCACACCTCTGGAATGCCCGTCCCCTCAGTACCCGACTAGCACCCTCTCTATCCACCTTTAAGACCCAACTTAAGACACACTTGCTTAAAGAAGCGTATGAATAGCACTGTGGATATTCTGAACACATGATACATAAAGCTTGGCCCCCTGCAGACACACTTACCAGAACTCCCTCCTACTGTCTATGTACGTTCTCCCTACCTACCAATTAGACTGTAAGCTCCTCGGGGCAGGGACTCCTCTTCCTTAATGTTACTTTTATGTCTGAAGCACTTATTCCCATGATCTGTTATTTATATTATCTGTTATTTATATGATTACCCCGTGTATTACTGCTGTGAAGCGCTATGTACATTAATGGCGCTATATAAATAAAGACATACAATACAATACAATCTTCTATTGGGACTATATTTTTCTCTCTGGATTTTTTGGTTGAGTGGAACATTCATTTTGGATTTTTTCTTTTTTTTTTCTCACTATCACGTTATGGTTTGTAGATATTGTTAGGTTAAATTGTGGTAATTTTAATTAATTTTAATATTTTAAATATGTTATTATAATTTATCATTTATTAGGGTTATTTCACATCCTCTTTAGCGCTACTTAATTTTTGTGTTGTCATATATATATATATATAAAAATAATGGGCACAGGTAAATGTATCAGTAATTAATAAAAGTAATACATCGGAAGGTGTTCAGGGTAGTAACAATGTCCCAATTATATATTCTACTTTAAATGAGATAAAATATACCTACACTAACCCCCAGTTTCAAATATATATAATATTAACTTCACATGTGGCATTATCGTGACATAGCATTATCGTGACTTAGCATTATCGTGACATAGCATTATCGTGACATAGCATTATCGTGACATAGCATTATCGTGACATAGCATTATCGTGACATAGCAGTGTCTGGGACAGGGCCGGCCTTAGTCTTTGCTGTGTCCAAGGCGGCGCTGCTCGTGGGGCCCACCCTGTAAAAAAAAAAAGACTTACCTAGGCGAGCAGCGCTTGAACGGCAGTGTCACGGCGTCCTGTTGCCATGGCAACGCAGGTCACGCCGTCATGTGCTGTCACGTTATCATGGCAACGCCACCTCATATGACACCATGTGACGTGACCCGCTGCGGGGAAGGTAAGAGGACGGACACACACACCACCCAGAAACCTTCACACCCACCTCTCTGCCGGTCCGGGGGCCCTGCGCTCCCTCCTCTTTCTCCTCCTGTCGGCGCCGGGATCCAACTTCCGATCGGATCCTGAAGTTGGATCCTGACGCCGAAAGGAGGGAGAGGAAGGAGCTCGGGCCCCCAGCAGGCTCTAAGGGTGACCGGGGAACCATCTTTGGTTTTCCTTGCGAGTACTGGCGAAAGTCGAACATTTTATTGACCGGGGGCCCCAGGAGCTCTGAGTACCGCGGTGTAGCTGTGGGGTGATACATGAAGCTTCCTATTATTACCTCTAATAACAAGAAGCAAGGCATTTGTAGATAGATTTTCCTCTCTGTTGCTATTTCTCACTCACTGACGCACCCCGCGGTTTGAGGGCGCACATTTACATCGTCTCCAGGCCTCCGGATGTATCGCTTATTGCCGTTCTGCGCAGTAAATATGTGGCATTTTCTGTCCACCACCTCTTACTGAATCTCTGCCCTTATCGCACTGACCACAAAGCTTCTGCACTGACCACGTTCCGCTTCTGGGCTCAGTCATTTTCGTTTCTTGCTCAGGAAGCGCCGAAACACACAGGATGTCCTATAATTGCACCTGGGGGCCAGACTTATTATTAGATTAGATACCCAGAAATATCCCGGGGATAGAAAATTACTTTTGCACTTGTGCAGTAAAGATGTGCGACATTTTGACGTGGCCAGAATTGAGTAAAAATGGGAAAAATGGCAAAATTCAGATCAATGTGAAAATATTGCAAAAACACTCAATTTAACAGCAACCCATGGAAAGTGTGAAACATTTCCGTCTCTGGCAGTTTTTTTTTCTTCTTTAACCGCATCACTGCCAGGAAGGACTGCGCATTTAAGGGCTCTCTATTACCATAGGGGTTAAGCTTCCTGAAAATGAACATGCTGGAACGTAAAGCAGTGCTGAGTATGACCACCTTTTCTTACTGAAATAGTCAATATGGTGAGAAGTAAATGAATGGAAATAGAAGTTATTGTATTAGTTACCGTGTGTTCCCTGCTTCTCACCACATCAAACAGACGCCTGAGATACCAGCACAGCTGTAACGTCCAATACACGCTGATATCCATTCTTATACACACTGATATCACACTGATATCCATTCTTATACACACACGGATATCCATTCTTATACACGCACGGATATCCATTCTTATACACACATGGATATCCATTCTTATACACACACGGATATCCATTCTTATACACACTGATATCACACTGATATCCATTCTTATACACACACGGATATCCATTCTTATACACGCACGGATATCCATTCTTATACACACATGGATATCCATTCTTATACACGCACGGATATCCATTCTTATACACACACCCTGATATCCACTCTTATACACACATGGATATCCATTCTTATACACACTGATATCACACTGATATCCATTCTTATACACACACGGATATCCATTCTTATACACGCACGGATATCCATTCTTATACACACACGGATATCCATTCTTATACACGCACGGATATCCATTCTTATACACACA